>JANHJO010003641.1:66242-83191 GCA_032468235.1 Pseudoxyrhopus heterurus | reverse complement strand
TCGGGTCGGCTTATACTCGAGTATATACGGTATATAGTGGGGACCCCCCCAAATTTTTCAACTTTCACTTTTCAAACATTAGAGGTGCTCAAAAGTTGTGACATGCCTTGAGGATTGTAAAGATATTTAATATAATTTAGATGTGCTTGGTAAGTACGGTAACTACATAAATATCATAACTTTAACATTTTGTTTGTTTGATTTTACATTAAAGTATTGTGAACCCAATATACATTACTTTTCCACTTGTCTCAAAAGAAAATTTAAAATATTCCACTGGGCCTGAAAATAGGACGATAGTTGAGAAACAACAAAAGCACATTGTTTCAAAGAAAGTTATAGCTTTTGCTGTAAAGTAAAACATTTAGGTAAGATTGTTAAGATACTTTGAGAAATAAAAAATTAAAGGATGCTTTCTGAACACTTTTGGTGACAGGATGTTCCAAAATTATTACACATGCAATATATAAAATGTATTATTGTAATATATTTAAAGACTGAGAATTCCAAATATTGGAATGCTGCATTTTAAATATGATATCCAATATCACCCCCCACTTTCTTTTCAATAGTGTCATCTCAAACTATGCTGTAATTATATTAAGTGTTTAGAGAATTTCCTATATATCCTAGCACCGACAGTAATCCCACTAAACAAAAGAAATACAACTACATTTTGGTCCTTTATAATTTAATTTTGTTATTTTCCTTAGATCAGATACTAGACTGATTCCTCCTTGCTTCAAAGTGCCTACAACTATCCTACCTAAGAAGCCCTTTGCAAATTCTGATTTATTATTTTTCCTTCTGCCTAGCTTACCCAGATGATGGGTGACTATTATATTTTGAGCAACGTTGACATGAGAGACAGCTGGATGATAGCAATTGTGACTGTATACGGCAGCTGAGCTAGCAAGTATGTTAGGAAGTTTGCTCTCTGAAATAGAAGGTAGTTCTTCCAAAGAGTCAGCTCCTAACATTACTTGAAATTTCTGCTGCAAAATGCTTTTCAAGCCCAGGTCAATATATTTTTATTCATCAATAAATCTTTTTCATTTCATTACCTACATAATGTTTCATTAGTAGAATGGGAAGTCTGTGGACTAAACAATTGATGGAAACCATAATTTCACTGCCTTGCTGCTTCAGAGAGACAGATGACTCAAGCCGTCTCAAAAAGAATAATCAACTGACAGCTTTCTGTTCAGTCCTTGGGATATGGAAAAGAACTTTACTTATGGTGGAACAGAGGGGGGGAAAAGAAAAACCTGAGCCTGGATATAATATTTACTTATACTTTTGTTTTAAATGTTTTCTCCTTTGAATCTAAAAGAATATTGTTTTATTGCTTAATTCTGCAGCCATTGCCCTTCACTTCATTGTTATTTGCTTTGTGTCTATTCTTGGATTTATACAGGATAGATTTCTGTTAAACCACTTTTAAAAAAAAATGATATTAAATATACAGTCATAAGCCCTACAGTAGAAGATTCACTTTATGTTTGAAATACATAGGATGACTCTTAGATTTGGAAGAGAACCTACTAATACTATAGATGCGTACAAAGTGAATTTGTTGACAGGACAATAATGGAAGAACATGTTATGCAAAGGTGTACTATAGAAAGAAACATTATCTGCTTTCCCAAGCAACCATTCATTGATCCTGTGTAATAAAATTCATCTATTTCTATTATTTCACCACTGGAAACTGGTCTGATTGTAGATCTTGAAAGAAATACTTTAAAGTAGAAAAAGTCAGGGGAAATTGGTTCAAGCATTACCTTAAAACATTATTGAAAAAGGCTCTTAACTGAACATCATGAATTTTATAGAATGATGGAATTCACTCACTGTATAGCAGTCAGTCTCTTTTCTTCACCTCAGTAATGTTTTTCTTTGAAAGTTTAATTATGGCCATTAATCTTTCCTTCTATAATATACTTTACTGAATAAACCCCAATTTGCTAGATGTCAGCCTCACCATGCAGACCAAATCAAGAAATCAGCTGTACAAGAAAGCTCAAGCTACTTTTATTATTATTGGCTACAATAACAGAATCTTGCAAGTCTGATAATGCTTTATTCCTCCCTCCCCCATACATATATGAATTAGGGAGGTGTTTGCCTGAGTCGCTTGTGCGTATCTCCTTGTTTTGATCCAAAGGTGCTTTTTTTCAAGAGGCAACTGGAATTTCTTGTTTTTCTTTGAAGGCATTTCTCATCCAAGAAGCAAAAAGAAGATGAGAAGCAAAACCTCTTCAAGAAAAAATAAGGAAGTCCTGTTGCTTCTTGACAAAAGCACTTTTGGGACAACCATGACCTGGATGGCTGAGAATCTCCATAGACTCCTTGTTTCGACTTAAACTATGTTTTTTCCTTTCATAACCGATCTTTTCAAGATCATTTTCCATACTCTGAATATGTACACTATTTGTACAAAACGTTGAGCACAAAACAGATATTATAAATTATACTAGCTGGCTCCTGTGCAATGCTATGTCAAAGAATCAATATCGTAAGCTTAAATCATGTATATGACCCAGTCATTAATACTCTGCTCAGTTTCTCTTTACATAGAATACATAGAATTATCCAGGGTGCCATTGTTGTGGGGGTCTTAGCTCTGCCTTCATTTAGTATGATTGTCCAGTTCAATCTACATTTTAAAAAATTTGCCTTTTTTTTGCTAAACCGGTTCCCAGCATCCTTGGACTAATCAGAACTATTGCAATGCAATCTGTGCTATCTGTTTCTGAAAATACTATGGTATAGTAATTTCAGCTATTGTAATGCAGAATTTAGCAGATTTACTACTTAGCAAGCTTTTTATGTATCTTATCTCTTTGATACACCCAAACTAGTTTTCTATGTATTCTATTTAAAACTCTGTGGTTTAGGTTTATATTAAATATTTTGTCTTATATTTTCACCCTCCCCAACGAGTGATAGGACCCAGAGATATCTATTGCCCTGCTCTAAATTTTATCATATATGGGAAAATAAGATTGGCCCAGTAGTCATCTACTAATGAAGTAGAATTTACTTTCTATGCAATTAATTCAGCTTCACTTTTTAAGCCCTTAGTAGGCAAGTAAAAACATGTCTGTTTCAGTTTGTTTTTTATAATTGTCTAGTTTTTGTCCCATCCTATTTTGATTTTTCCCATCTGGTTTTCTTTATAATTGCATGACTTTAGATGTTAAAATTTCACAAATACATACTTTGAGACAGCGAAAATCATGAAACACAACAATAAAAATATTTATAACTACAATACATCCATTCAATAGGCTACAAATAAGTGAAGGCAGAAGATTTTTTTTTATGTTTTAATAACAAACCCAAATAGATTTCTTTTTTAAAAAATAGTACCTAATTGTAAATACTGTGGTTTCAATATGCACCTTGGAGATGGGAAAAATTTACAGGAAACTCTTTTTTAGCACTGTTTTAAACAAAACAGATGTTTTTCTCAAGGGTTCCCTCTCCTGGCTTTGTCTGGGTCAACAATAACAGTAGTTTAATTAAACCAGGGCAACTTTCTTATTTATTTGTTAATTTTTCATCCTGTCCTTCCTAACACATGTACCCAAGGCAATGCACATAACTCTTCCTCCTCCAGTTTTTTCCCATGGTAACAACCTCATGAAGTACCTTCATGACAGACCTGTATTGTATTTTATTTAGGGTTTCCAACTAATGGATGCATTACAGGTAGTCCGTGACAGTTCATTTAATTATCGTTGGAAGTTACGGCACTGAAAAAAGTGACTTATGACCATTTTTCACACTTATGACCATTGCAGCATTCTCATGGTCACGTGATCAAAATTCAGACCCTTGGGAACTTACTCACATTTATGACCATTGTAGTGTCCCACAACCTTTTGTGACCTTCTGACAAGCAAAGTCAATGGGGAAACCAGATTCACTTAATAATCATGTTACTAACTTAACAACTGCAGTAATTCACTTAACAAATGCGTCAAGAATGGTAGTAAAATGGGGCAAAACTCACTAAACAAATGTCTTACTTAACAACAGAAATGTTGGGCTCAATTGAGGTCGTAAATTGAGGACTACCAATAATTATATATAAAAAGTTAATAAGAGAATGTTGGGAAACCTGCATGCATAGTTATAGCCAGTGAGCGGTATAAGGGGAGACTCTGGGTGGCTGTTATGAGATCACGAAGTTGTACTGATCCATATTCATGCCCATCTACCTTCTCGCTGGATCTAGGGAACGTCGGCCACCAGTTGTTGATGGTTAATGCCAGGTTTGTGAGCAGTAAGGGTGAATCCCTACTCAATTTGGTGTGAAGAAGCAATTGAATCTGGACTGCATCATGGTAACCTGGTTTGGCAAGGACAGGGCCTTTTCCACATTTTATTTCCTATATACTACTATCCAGATGCAGCTATAACTATGGTTTTTATGCTGCAAAGTGGATATCGTGATTTTTTTTTAATTTATACATTTTCTCTTTACATACATAAGTGCTTTGTGAACAGCGTGCTGTCTAGTCAATTTGCTTACATAATACTATTTTTTCAGTTCCTAGTTTCTACCTCTATTGTCTAGCCATTTGTAAAACAAGTCCCTTGTTCGAAAATAGTCTGTGTCTTCTTTTTCTTTTATCTTCAGTGTCAGTCTATCCATTTCTGCACTGTCTAATATTTTTATTAGTTCTTCTGTAGGTGTTTCCTAATTTTTCCACTGATGTGCAAATACAATTCTTGCTGCTGTCAAGACATGTAATATCAAATATACATTCCCTTTCTCATATTTTTCTGGCATTATGCCTAACAAAAATAATTCTGGCTTATAATCTATATGCTGTTTTAACATTTTTTCTAACCATGTGTGCCTTTTTGTCCAAAATTGTTTTGCTTTTGGACATGTCCACCACATGTGGTAGTATGTTTCCCCGGTCTTTGATTACATTTGCAACATTTGGTGATTACATTTGCAACATTTGGACCTGTTTTTAAGCATCTTTGCTACCCTCACTAGCGGCAAGTTCCACCTAAAGAACATTTTGTACACATTTTCCTTATAAGTGGTTGCCATCGTCAATTTGTAGTTTTTTTCCCAAAGCTTTTGCCAATTATCTAATTCTATTGTATATCCAAAAAAAATTGCCCATACTATGGTGGTGATTTTGCATGAGTGTCTGTAAGAGGCGATCTCCTTGTAGATAACCCGAGTGACATATTGGGGCTGGTGGTGGTGTACTTTTGGTGTACTGTCCATGTTATTGCCTGGCAAGCTTGTCTAGGCCCTTATCATTCATAATTGATTGATGGTTGTCCTTCATGCTTTCAGTGCTGGGACTCTATGCCCTGGAGATACAATCTGAATGGATTTGGGATTTCATGAGTTCATGCCAGGGAACCTCAGGAATGATGTGTGTAAACAATCATAGACTAGAACTGATAGTTTATCTTGCAGGAGTAAAAATATATCTGAAAAAGGACATTATCATCAATCCTTTGAGAGTCAGACATTTTTTTAACCCACATGCATATTATCATCAAGCTGACTTCTGGGGGATGGGATGAAGTACAGACTGGTTGGAATGGTTTGTGCCAGCCACTTACTGTGACAGTGGTAAAAAATGAAGTGACTAACCTTGGCTAGATATGCAAGTTTGAGATTTGATAAGGTAATTGTGGTGATGAAAGTATTAAGCATAAATACTATTGCATGATTTCTGCATCTGCAGATTCTTGCACACACTTGTTCACAATTACCTATACCTTTCAGGGGGAAGGAGGAGCAGCTATCTTGTAAGCTTTTAAGGTTCTTTACAGAATCTTCTTTTCTTGTTCATATTTGGTATGAATTAGATAAGTCCTTGAGCAGACAATTGAGATGTCTTCTGAGTTTATATGCAATTCTTTTAAGCATTAGGAGTGAGAAGGTAGATGAGGGTGTTTGGAAATACGAATCCCACTATGTTATTTAATATCTATATGAAACCAGAGGAGTTACAGTAATCCATTGGTTTGGGGTGAACTATCATTACTGTACTAGAGGTAAATGTAAAGGTTTCCCCTAACCAGTCATGTCCAATTATAGGGGGTGATGCTCATCTCCGTTTCGTAGCCGAGGGAGCCAGCATTGTCCAAAGACATTTCCGTGGTCATGACGAGCAGCATAATTGTATTCCAAGGTGCATGGAATGCTGTTGCCTTCACACCAAAGTAGTACCTATTTATCTACTCACATTTGCATGCTTTCAGATTGCTCGTTGGATAGGAGCTGGGCAACTAACAGATCACCCCTTCACACAGCGCTCAGATCTCAAACCTGGGCTGTCAAACTTTCCAGGTGACAAGCTCAGTGTCTTTAACAACTAAGCCATTGCGCCCCATATTATTGTGTTAATACTCAACTGTATTTTTGCACCTTGGACTGGAGATGTTACAGAGATCTTTACCTGATGCTTGGAAACTGGGACAAAAGCTCAAATTAAATCCACCATCAGGGAACACTATACTATCCTCAGGTGACTGAATTGGCTTAGTTCCAGTCCCCCAAATCATTTTGTACAGGGCTTCATTCTTTATGAAGTATATCTGTGATGTGAGGTCCTTCTGGATTCAGTTCTTGCTTGACAGCAGATGGAAGTTGGGAACAGAAGGCTTCTGCCCAGCCTTGTATAAATTATATGCCCTTTTGGATTATAAAGTGTATAGCAACGATTCATCCTTCTTACCCAGAATTTAGATTGCAATGTATTTGACATGGGATTGCTTTTGAAGAAACTGAAAATAGTCAATCCCAAATAAAATGGACTGATTGTTAATGGGCTTAAATGTAGCAGTGTAATTCTAGAGCTCGGTTGCTGTATTGGTTACCAATAAACTTCCGGGTTGGAGTCAAACTCCCGGTCTTGAGCCTCAACTAACATGGCTCCTATATAACTCCAAGACCATCTTTTGTCCAGATTTGATTTTTATCCTGTTGAGATTTTTTTTTGATCTGAAGTTTATGAATTTATTGCTGCTAAAACAGTTCAGTGGGACAGTCTCTGGCACTTTAATTTCACCAAAGCAATTCCAATATTCCAATAGAGATAAAAGTAAAATTCTGTACAAATCACAGGGAGACTGATATCCAGCTTAAGTATCTCCTTAAGAGCAAGCGCTTCCTTTCCATAATTTCTTTCCCCTTTTATAGGCTTTGTAACCCACAAGACCTGAAGGAAATTATGCTATGGTGGGATTCAATTTTTTAAACAACCGGTTCTATGGCTTGGTGGGCGTGGCTAGGTGGTCATGTGACTGGGTGATGTTACAGATCACACCCAGCCCCACCTCCCAGCCACTCGCCTTAAAGAAATAGGTATGTTCAGCCGGTTGGGGTTAGGGTTAATCCTGCCCCTGCCCATTTTTTGGCCTGTTTTGGGGCCATTTTCAGGCTGTTTTCAGGCCAGTTTTGGCTGGAAAAACGCCCTGAAAACGCCCCGAAAAACAGGTGGGGGCAGGGCCAGATGGTGGTCCGATTTGCCAGTTCTCCAAACCACGTAGAATCAAAACTGTTTGCCCAAACTGGTAGAAACCCATCCCTGGAGCAACCATACTCAGTAGAAAAGTAATATATCCTGATAAATATCTTATTATAGAGTTTTCCTTGCATGTTTCATTAGAATTAACCTCTGAGTTCCATTGCATTTATGCTCAATAAACTATAGGCCGGAATATACTTTTGGCATTACTTATTCTCACCTGTGAATATTCCAAGGCTATCTGAACTAGATGAAGTCAAATAACAAAACGTTTTTGTGATGTAAATTCTAACCATTTTGTATTTATATCCTGGTGGAGAATCATGACACCTTAAACACATTTCATAATTTATATAAGGTATTTTATTAAATAATTCAATTAATGGTCTGTACATGAGAATTTTTGGTTTTGCAGGATTTATGTATCAGACAATGATTCATGTTTTTAGTACAGAACATAGCAATCAATTGTCAATCTCCAGATGAATTTAATTCCTGTCTTCAAACTGTGCTTTATTTTTTAACAGATACGCCGCTAAAAATTCAATAGGGTTTATAGGTCTGAAAAGAAAAAAAGATAAACAATAGCTATAAAATAAAAAGTCCTTTTGACTTCAATTAATTTATGAAGTTAATATGAAAATTAAAGCATAATTCAAATCCATAATTCATTGTAAATACTGAATATTAAATCTATAGAACATGTTTTTTACTTAAAAAGAAGAAAATACTTTGAATGTTGTTCCAGATTGCCAAGCATTTTATGATACAACCAGCCTCTAAAGTATATGGAATAAATCATGACTAAGTTACAGGCCCTGCTGATTTATTAATTTAAGTCAGAACTTCAATTTCATGTATAATTTGTGGTTTTGTTCTCACTTGATCATGAGAGTCAAAACATGTCAATGCAGCCATCTTATCAAATCAAAAATTCCTTGAGATTCCCAGACCTAGCAGAGTGCCACATGGTTTTTAACATCAGTTTTCTCAACTGTTTTATCAAGAATATTGTTGATGTCTTTGAATTGTATTTAATATTTAAATATTGTATTAAATATTAATATTTTATTATATGTAAAGTCAAAAAGAGAGATCTTTTTCAGCTGAGGACTGTGTGCTCTTTGAAATTCTTCTCTAGACAAGGAGAGGACTTGAGATTACCCACAAGAGCTCAAGACAGTTGATCTTCATGAGAAGACTTCAAAATAGTGTTCTTTAGTAAGTTTATAGGTCTGGGAAAGGAGGGAATAACCATGTTGTTCAAACCATAATTGATGCCTTTACTTTCTACTAAAAATCACTTTGGAAATAGCTTGTTAACTGCTTTTTAGCTATTAGGAATCTTTGGATTGACAAGTTTTCTTCAACACTTAGTAAATTTTGAATTTTCTTCAACACTTGGTAAAAGATCCAGAAATTAATTTTAAGAGTGTCTGCCTCTATAAATGGACCTTGTTTAAAAGACATTATGGAAGAGGAACAAGTATTACCTGACAAGATTGAGACTGATCTGAAAGCAAATTTAAAAATGACAGGGTGCAAGAATATGATAAAAGATGCTATATTGGACATACAAAAGACACAGCTGATGCCTTAATAATTAAAAGAAATATACAAACAAGAAATCAAGAGAGTGATTTGGATAATTTTATATATAACTTACCTCTCCTTTGCAAGCACTGCAAGGCCTTGTAATAAGATAGGGACAACTGTCTGATCCAGATATGCACGTGTAGGTAATGACTGAAGGTCCACTTTCTGCTTTGATGTTTTATCTGCACTTGTTTTCTCATTTTCCACTATCCGCTTAAAATTATAAAATATGCTTCGTGAAGATTTTTATCCCATATCTCATTGAAATTCAAGTTTCTTAATTAAATTACAGTTTCCAGGCATTCTTCTTGTGGTACTTAGAATGAGCAGGACCAAAAATGTGGAAGGTTAATTTCCAGCATTATTGAGGTTTTAAGGAACAAATTTAGTGCCCTAAAATTTGAAGGTACATAAATCTCCCATGATCATCCAATTAAAACTTTTGAAGCCACACTCATGTGTCCTTCAAGTTGCATGCCCCCTGCAAAATAATATTCTTCCAAATTGTACAGAACCCCAAGAAACAAAGCTGAAAATATTCATGCCTTTATTCAATAGATTTATAGGGGTGATTGAAGTGTTGTTCTACCAAAGTATACATATGAATATGAAAATGTATTTCAGAGACTTGGGTGGCCAATCCAGAATCCCATGGCTGTATGAATCTTTAGAACTCCTTGAACTGTAACATCTGAAACTCAACTACTGCAATTTTCCAGCATCAAGCAGAACTTAAAATAGGCTTAGCATAATTTCAAAAATATCATAAATGACCCATAAGTACTCCCAAGCAATGGGGGGGGGGGGGAAATCAGATTTTCATCTCTAACAATATATTAAGTATCTCCACCTACTTTGCATCATCACAAAGCAACCAACCAAAGCTTTTTGCAAGGTAAAATAAAAACTACTTTCATCAAGTTTTTTTTTAAAAAACCCTAATAGACCCCTCTCTAATTTTCAGTACAGTATCATAATCTCAGAACCAATATTCAATCAAATGTTCTAATACATAACATACATGAGGCTCTATTCAGCAACTCCATTCAGTACCTTATCCGAAATTATACACCCAGAGCAGTGTATCATTAATTTCAGTTAGAAATAATCAAATCTCAATTACCTCTACATTTTCGGTAAGGCCATATTCTGCATGTGGATTTTCTGGAACCTGCAAAGCAATACACAATCATAAAATAACGAAGAAGGAATATTTGCCTTTTTGGAAAACAATGTTAAAGAATTATTGTTACGGTTTAAACCTTACCTGTGGCTGTCCCTCGATAATCTGTTCGGTATCCATGATGTACAGAAGTTAAAATAGTCTGAGAGAACTTTTAAAAAATGAGAACTGATTATACAAATTAATACATTGAGACATACAAGGCTAACATCCTGAACCTCAAAAAATATTTTGAGACCGGGGCCTCAAAGATATTTTGCTACTCTCCCAGATTCCAAGTACTTTTTATATTAAGCTAGCAAAACAAAACTCCTTAAGCATGCGATATTCAAAGTGATTTCACCGCTTCGATGGAGTTATCAAAATTACCTGGGGGCCATAGACTAAGGAGGAACTAATCCCAGAATTAGAAAGCCCGCGGATGAGATATATATATATTAATTCAAAAGGAAGCCCGATTTATTCAAGTAAGTGGAGATCGGATGGCAGCTTTTACTCGGCGCCCTAACAAAAAAGCCCCCTTTTTTTGCAGTTAAAATCAAGCCTGGAGGAATTAAGTGGCTCCGGGATGTACCCTTGCACTAAGGCTTCAAAGCGCCTTTATTCCTCTTACGGCGCTTACCCTTCGCCAACTAAATGCAGTTCGAAGATATAACCGGCAAGAAACGGCCCGTCGCGGAGCAACAAGGAAAACAACCGTCGTAAAAAGATATTGGTTGTCGTACAATGTTGTGCCATGGACTAGGAGGGAAGTCGCGCTTCACGGGCCACCGAGATTTTTTTTCTTATTTCTGCGCATGCGTAATAATGAAATGTCTCCTCCCCTGAGCGCTGCGCAGAGTGGGTGGAGGCTGTTGGGAAAAAAAACACCTCCTGTTGGTTTGAGCCATGTAAAATGCGGGCTATCCATCCTCGAAATTAAAATGGTGCTTAGTCACAGAATTGATCAGGGTTGAAAAATCCTTATTTTCAGACGTTTGCTATAAATTTGACAATCTACAGAAAAGAAGCTATCACCTAAAGACCTCACCACGAAACAGAATTGTGTTCTGAATTGAGTACGGATTCGTTTTTTGCAATAGGTTTCTTTAACTTGCAAGCATTCAAAGTTTTCCCTGCTTAGAAAAACTCAGATGGGAAAAGGTGGGGCTATCGGAACTGGGCAGCTGAAGTCCAATCGACTTAATGTTTCCTGTATATTAGCTGTCTTCTAATGATAGTCTGGATTGTTGCATACCAGATCTCCACATTGAAAGTATGAAGAGTCCTTATGTAGATTCTGCTGTTTATAGAGGCAACTTGTGTGTTATAAACAGCTTGATCCCAAATGGATTCTAAAATGCAAAATTACTGTAAATTACCTTCTATTATTTTCATAAAATTGTTATTTAGCACACTCCACTGTTCAATGAGGTGCCAGCTAGGAGGACACACTATCAAATATAATTTAACTCATCAGCTCTTTTCTGCTGGCCACAGGGCAAGAATGCTGCTTTGAGCAAATACTCAAATACTCTGAGCAAATACTCAAATACTCTGAGAAGAGTATTTCTGTTAAGGAGAGCAGAAAGCAAGTTTCCAGCTTCTTTGGATGGGTGGAGCAAGTCTGATCATTGTATGAAATCCCTTGGAAAGAAAGGGTAGTTTTCTACTCCTTCCCTGATTATTGCACAATTCAGAATATATCAGAGAGCACTAATATGTCACAAGATTCGATAAACACTTTTTACTATTAAGCCACCAAGACCGTATCACTATGCTTTTTGGAATGAGATTAATTACAAAATATGGTTAGGGACATGATCTCAAAAGTTGGAAGGAATAAGGATTTATTGTAGTTCTTTGATGCAGTCTCCTATGAATTGCATAAAATCCTAAGCAGCCTGTGCCTGTAGCATATGCTTGGTAAAACACAATACACTAAGCTGGAATCTATTTTACTTGATTTTAGTTTAGTGCATTGGGTAGACTTGGCCAAGTGAGATTTATTCAATGTAGCAAGCTTATTCGTTGTCAAGATAGGCCAGGTCTAGGAATACATAACACAAGGACTACTTTCTTTTTTAGGACACAGTCTTTAAATCCTGCCAGAGTATCTCTCTGCCTTCTTTATACCAAACAGAATCAAGGCAGGATTATCTTGACTTTATTTCTCACCCCTACTGAATTGTCAGTTGTTTGATGTTCTTGCATTTCTTCTTCAAGGTTATCTCCATAGTCCTCTTGGCTTATGTGAATCAGGCATTGTTTATTAGTAGTACTAACTGAATCAAGGGAGGGAGAGGGGAATACTGGGATGCAGTAGTGACAATATAATCCTATAGTGTAGAAAGCTCAAGGGGTCAGTGTGACAGATTGCCATCTTTTCTCTTTCTCATTCTAGCCATGTATATTTAAAAGTTTCATTAAGTTCAATGGTGTTTACAGAAAATTGGATTTGCAACAAGTTTTAAGAAGACGGAGGTGATAAAAATATAATTTTGTGTATCAGAATGAAATTGGTTAATCAAAAGTAAAGTGTGCCCTATTTAAAAGCAGTTTGAGAAAAATTGCCCTATCGAAGGTGTTTCTATCACTTACAGGTGTTTTAAGATGTGATAATAGATTTAAGAGAAACAGGGACTACAAGATGTTGAATCTGACTGCATCTTGTGGCAGCATGGTTTTACAGTAAGAAACAATAACAGATGAACTTTACCTTCACACTTGTGATACATGATATATATTTGCCTTTTTACCCCTATGTGTAATATGTGTGTTCCTAGCACTGCACTCTTATGTATAGAGAACTCTGCTGTTATACCTTGGAGAACAGTTGGAGGTAGTGTCCCAGCCCAGGAATTACAGCCTGAGTGCTCCTACCATCACTGGGATAACTTTGGCTTTTACTTTCCACCTCCTTCAGAGCCCGGTACTTCTCCAATTTGCCATCACCTTATACCTGATGTTGCTGTTATTTGGCATGGCTACATCTATCACTGCTGCAGAATGTATAGAGTAGTTTCAGAGACAGTTCAAATACATATCGGCAGAGTTTAAGATGCAGGGAGGAACAGCATACACTGAACAGCATAAACAAGTAGCTAGCACTGTATTCAGGAACATCTGCACAATGTATGGACTAGACCAGGGGTGTCAAACTAGATTTCATTGAGGGCTGCATCAGGGTTGTTTGACATGGGGGGGGCAAGGGGGCATGGCCAGAATGGGCATGGCCAGGTCAGTGTCACTCATGTCGGGGCGCCTGTGGTGGCCTGAGCGCTCTGCCAGCAAAAACAGGCTCCCAAGCTCCGTTTTAGCCTGGGATGGCTTCCTGGGCCTTGAGTTTGACACCCCTGGACTAGACCCTCCCAAGTCCAGATGGGAGTTTCCACAGAAGGTTATGGAGAATAACAGGTCTAAAATCCTGTAGGACTTCCAGATCCAGATGGACAGGCAGATACTAGCCAATCTACCAGATAGTGGTAATAGACAAGAACCAGAAGTGGTGGTGAAAAATGTAGCAGTGCCAACTGCTATACAGTAGCTGTTTCTATAGTACCTGGAAGTAGCATAGCAGTAACTGATAACTATACAAAATTGAAGATTTGAATTATCTGTACTAAACAGACTAAACCCTTATTTTATCTCCACGCTACCCATAATTTTAGGCTTCATTATTAACCTTTTAATGGGAGAGATATTAATAATTTAACATGGCATCCATGCCTCTTTTTGAAATCAATTTTTTTAGCTAAAGCAATTTTTTTAAATCTGCAAAATAGCCTATTCATAAACTATAAACTAGCTTATTCATAAACTAGAGAGAGCATATTCTGAACATATACCTTTAACATACTTGCAAGTTTTAAGGAAAATATAAACCTAGCTGGCAAAGGAAATAATGCAACCTATAAATTTGCCATTTGTGGAAAGTTATTGAGAATCAATGTTTTCTATTGTTCTATTGTCACATTAATTAATGTACTTTATTGGTTGATCGCTTGCTTTCATATGCATTGCATATTCTTAATGTATGATTTGTTTCTGTACCTTATGAAAATACCCTCCCTTAATAAACACTTTTTGCTTGCAAAAGCCATTTTGCAAAGGTAGTAAGCAAAGTCCAAGCAAACTCAGTGCCTGACTTTCTAGGCCACATCTGGAATACTATGTGTTAACATAAAGTGAAAGAAAAGAAAGGCAAAGTGGCCTAAAATTAAGGATAAGGCTAAATAGCAGTCACACTTACATTTACAAACCCTCTTTTTTAAAACAATGATACATTGACCGAACCATAATGGCATACATAGCTCACACAATAACACTAAAACCCCAATCCTTCATCTTTCCATATGAAGCCCAATGCAACAGCATTACTATTTATTGGGATGTGCAAATCAGGCCATGGAGTTCGGTGCAACGTATATTATACACCTTAGTTTTCAGCAAGCGAGAAGCAGTTTTTGCTGATTTTGAAAACATAAAAGGGACTTATAAAGCAACCACATTTCTAGGATCATCTGACAAGACACCACGAGGAAAAACATTCTGACTCCTATTAGGCAAACGTTCTTTAACGACATTACCCAGATTGCATCGCTGTCACACAAAGGGCGAACTTCCTAACGTGGAGCGGAACCCAAACTTCCGATATTCCTGTGGAAAGAAGCATTGCACTCCGGCGTCGATCGCCCTATGTAACAATAGACCTCCGAAAGGAGCTTACGGGGTTTCTTATTCAGAAAGATTCGCTACGTAGCCTTTCTCGTCCGTGCATGTGAGAGACAGCGGGGTTGAGCAAAAAAGGGGCGTAGCCTCCGCTATGGCAGCCCCTCGCAGGTGGTTGTTGTCAGTCCCTGGCAGCGGGTTATGGCTACGGTGGTGATGAATGAATTCTCCGGGAGGGAGAGGGAAGAAAAAGGGCTTAAGCGCCTCCAGCTCCCCGACTCGGGCCGCCGGAGCCTCCCCTATATCCGCGGCCGGTCCGGCTCCCGCCCCACACCGCCAACAGGCGGCGGTGGCTTCTCCTCACAAGCGGAATCTCTACTATTTCTCGTATCCGCTTTTCGCCGTCTTCGCGCTGCTTCGTTTCCTCGCCTTCCAGCTCGGGCTGCTCTTCGCCTGGCTGTGCGAGCGCTTCTCCCGCGGCGGGGCGTTGATGGCCGCCGCCAAGGGCACCAGCCGGGCAGGCGATGCGCCCGAGTCGGTACGAACCTGTCACAAGCGCGCCTTCGAGTGCATCTCCACGGCTCTACGCATCGACGAAGACGAGGCGGGTAAGCTGGGGTGGGGAAGCGGGCCGGGCCGACGGACGGACTAGCTTGCCAGAGGGGGAGACCGGGGGAAGGATGCGAGGTTCGCCGGCTGTTCGGGAAAGCCTTCCTTTTCGGCTACTTTCATCTCGAAGCAGGCTCGGTTTCCCCCTCAGGCTCGCGGCGAAGCGACAGCCGGCATTGCTGCTATATTAGGGCCGAACACCTGCTTGTCGCCTAACATGGCTGTATCTCAAGAGCTGTTTCGCTTGTGGGAGCGACTCGCGCCTTAAGAAAGCGAGGCGAAGCGGGCTGAGGAGGAGGATCTCGGGCTCGGCGTGGATGGAGCTCGCATCCGGATTTGAGGGCCAGCAGCGATGAGCATCGCTTTAACGTCGTTAACAGCCTTAACGGGGGGTGGGGGAGTAGAGATGCTCTTATATACAGGTGTATAGCGGGAAGGGACGAGATTGCAAGGGTTGAATTGCCCAGGCCGAGGAGACCCACGTTACAACCACAGCAGCAGCAAAAGGGTTCCTCTGCCTGAAAGATGTTGATAGGAAGGGCTTGTGGGTGGAGCCCATCTGAGGGGAGGCTTTGTTGTGAGTCTGAAAGAGACTTTGTGCTACAGTATTGGATTAAGTCTCTTTGTTCTCTAGGTTCAGGTTGCGTCTTATTCATGCATTCCTCCTAATCTCTTCTGTAGTGACTACACAGCTTACATGTTTATGGTGTTATATTATTTCTCTGGCTACCATGTTTTTTTTTGTTTTTTTTAAGGATAGGGCTGACTTTCAGTTGATGTTGAACTCCTGGCAACTAACTGCCTGAATAAATCTCTGCAGTTTTCTTGGCAAACAGTTTTGGAAGTGATTTGCCGTTTTCCTCCTTACCTAACCCTAACAGAGAGGC
This sequence comes from Pseudoxyrhopus heterurus, assembly GCA_032468235.1. NCBI lineage: Eukaryota > Metazoa > Chordata > Lepidosauria > Squamata > Pseudoxyrhopus > Pseudoxyrhopus heterurus. Next base: position 66,746 of record JANHJO010003641.1, on the reverse strand, counting down.
TGGCCCAAGGTCACCCAGATACAGTAGTTTCATACCTAAAGTGGGACTTTACAACTACAAATTCTCTAGTTATAGCCTGATACCTTAATCGCTACACCAAACTGGCTCTTTGGCTATCATTACGGAAGAGAACAATAATTCCTGTTGAATGATGAGTTCTGGAGGCAAATGATCCAAAATGGCATTTTCCTTATAGGGTTGGGTTGCTGTATAGCAGTAACTTGCAGGAATATGTTAATATTAAGAGGAGTGTGGATGATACAAGTTGTGTCTTGTCAGTTGCAAACTGTCAATAAGTAATAGCTTGCTGACAGTAAAGTTTTGAGGCAGAGCTAAACCCATTGATAGAAGTGCTTAAATATCTATACTTTGCAGATGTATAGATTGTGAGATATGTTTGTTGGAAGAAATATCCTTCTGTGGGAAAAAGACACTGGAAGCATGATGACTGCTTGGAACGATGGTTTATTGGTGAACAGGACCACATGGCGTGGAGCTCCTGGG
>JANHJO010003641.1:45205-56052 GCA_032468235.1 Pseudoxyrhopus heterurus | reverse complement strand
TTTAGCAGGTTTAATGAATTATGTCCTAGATCAGCTTTTCTCAAACTTCTTACTCTGGAGATATCTTTGAAATAATTTTCAGGTATTAATGAATCCGTGTATACAAATTAAATAACTATTTTTCACAAAAAATATGAAAATTTCACAATACAATTCATTTGTAACCTACACAATCCACATTTGTCAACATTTACAACAATAGCAAAGTGTTGGCCAGGAGCTGAGTTGTGATGTGTAAAAATCCCCATCATTATGAGTGCTAGCATTGCAATTGTTAAAAAAAGATTGGTTTTTCCAATCACAATGTCTTACAGAACCTTAGAGACCTCTTGCTGATTCCGAGTTGAGAAAGGTTGGTGTAGATGATAGGGAATAAATGTTCTGTATACATATGTCTTTGCCATGTGTTGATATGACCAGCTGAAGGTCATCTTTTTGAGTATAAGGACTGTTGGGTAACAGTATACAAGAAAGGAACATAGAGAAGAAATGTGAGATAGGTATCACAGTCTTTAGTTTCGTTAAACTTTGGCCATCTTATTTAAGATTTTAGGAAGGGCTGAGTAGGAATCTTTTTTCAAAAAATGTATATATTAAAATTTGAATTTGTATTTTCTATGATGCCTCTTTTAGTTAAAGCTATATTGCAATACTCTTTTGCATGCAAATACATGATAGTATCAAAAAGGAATCTAGATTGTTTTGAGATAGTAACAAAGTAGTAATTATGGAATACCATTTTTTAGCTTAATGTGTATTGAAAAGCTATTGATTTTTTTAATGTTTGGTTTTATTTTTGAAGTATTAAAAAAAAATGGGTATTGATCTGTTTTCTAAAAAAAGAAAAGGACCATGATTTTACAAACAGGTTATTTGTGAATCTAAATATTGTTGTAAACTGACAGTCAAATTCAGGATGATATCTAATAAGTTGTTCATTTCAGAAGGTTATAACTGATTCTAAAACTAGTGTAAAAATGTGGAAGTTTTAGAATTTTTTAATGATCACTTTATGAGTTGTATCTGTCTAATTTATTTCTTATAATTATAATGCAATGCTAAATCTTATTGCTAGAAAAGTAGTAGTTTTATTTCAATTATGTAACAATTACTTAATAATTAGGGAAAGTTCACTTGATCAGAAAGGAGGGCTCTTATTTATAGAATTATGTAGCAACTTGAAATAACCTGTAGAAAACAAATGTACTTAGCTGCTTAAAATGGAATGCTTATCATAAACAAATGCTTGTTAACAAAATTTAGTATGAAATATGGTTGCAAATTGAACCAACAAGTTGTAGATTTTCTTAGATGATATGTAGAAGAAATCATCATAATTCTTTGCACGTTCATTTTAAACTATCCCACTAGTTCTTTTCTTCACTATTTCTGAATAATGCAGTTATTGACTGCAGTTCACAGTTTTACATAAATTGTATTTTATTAATCAGATGTGACTTCATAACACTGTAAACTTTAGATATAAGCTTTGTAACTTTAATCCTTATCAAGCCAACTAAAGGCAAAATCATTTTGGTATTACCAGTATACGCAACTTTCATTGGTTCATTTTTTGTCTTTTATTTGTCCTTTTCCCTCCTCTGTTCTGTTGCATAGAGAAGATGCAGGCAGTTAAGCAAATTCCCAAGCTGCAAATGGAAGTCCGTAGTGACAATACTAACCTGGTATACCGCAATGGACATCTCCAGTCAGGTGGGTTTGGTTTTCCCAGCACCTAATTAATTAGGGGGATGTCTCTCAGTATCTACCTTATCAAAACAAAATATGCAGCAATAAATACCCTGCTCCTAATATATTTTTAAAATGTTTTTTCTTTTAAAGTTTCTTATTAATCTATGCTGAATTAATGTTGTCTTCACCAAACTGCTCTCCTTATTTTTTTAACATTTCTTATGTCTTGAAAAGCAAGGCATTAGTTTTAAAGTTTAGTGTTTTGACATAAAGTTTGGAATTTTGGAAAAAGTCTATTTAGGACCCTTATAAAATGTTGTGCTAGAAAAAAAAATAAGATTTCATTTTTTAAAAATTCACATCTCTATTATGTTGATTGCTATTTTTTATAAAAGCAAAAGCAGAGAATACATTTTTGCGTATATCTCCTATTGAAGGATATTTTTTTCCTGCCTTTTTTTTGGTCAGTGTGTGTACATGAGATATAATAATGAGAAACTCAGCTTGAGTTTATATGAGAAAATTATTGGTGTTCAGCATTCTTAAAGCATGTTTTGAATGAAAATAAGAGAAAAATTTAGGTAGTGTGTTGTGTTTTTCTGGTTAAGCTGAGGTTTTTATGAGGTTTGTAGCTTGTACCTTTAGTCATTTTTATTCTTTAATAAATAAGACATGCTTCTGAAATAATTCCAAATAGTATCAAATAGATAAATACTTTTCTTACTGATTTTTTTTGCTCTATAAAGACATTTTTGGCAATTATTTCTTTCTAAAAGTGTACTCTCACTAACTGATTTAGTGTGATGTGGTGCTTTGCTTGAAACAATTAGTATTGGTATATGAATACAGGTAATTCTCAATTTACAACCCTTCATTTAGTGACTTACAGTTACAGTTACAATGGCACTGAAAAATGTGTCTTTTTTCACACTTCCAACTATTGCAACATCCACATGGTTACGTGATCAAAATTCAGATGCTTGGCAACAGGTTCATATTTATGACTGTTGCAGTGTACTGGAGTCATGCAATCCCGCTTTGCAACCTTCTGACAAGCAAAGTCAATGGGAAAGCCAGATTCACTTAACAGTCTTGTTAGTAACTTAACTGTAATGATTCACTTAACAGTTGGGGAAAGAAAAAGTCATAAACTGGGGTAAAACTCACTCAGCAACTGTCTCGCTCAGCAACAGAAATTTGGAGCTCAATTATGGTCAGAAGTTGAGGACCACCTTATACAGTTGGTGTTTTTCTTCATTCTGGTAACAAGAATTGTCAAATATCTATACATGGCTTTGTGCAAGATAGTTATATTTTGATAGTTATATTTGGGCAACAGTGTGACTTCATCCATTGTGATGATGTACTGACACCAACACTAATACTATATATGAAGCAGCATAATGAGTATCAGCATATCACTATATTGTAGAAGAGAAAAATGATTACTGCTTGCAATTGCAACTACTTTTATTGATACTTTTTAAAGCAAATAATCATATAGACTAGGTTGTATGGAAAGCAATTTCTGTTCTAATGAATTTCATATCCGAAAATAGTAAGGTTTTGTGTCTTTTCCTATTCTGTTCTTCCTTTTAATTTTCATTCAGATAATCAACGTTCCAATAATTAGATGTTTTTGTGTACTCACGGTATCAAAGTAAAATATTTGGCACACCTCCCTAAAACAAAATCAGTTTGCAATTCTGATCAGCTAATCATTACTTTCTATCCACTTACTTTCTATCCACTTTGAAAAACATAGTATCTTTATCACATCTCAAATTGCGAATTTACAGTATTTGAAATCCACATTAGCTGTGCTTTTAATTGAATAAAATCATTCAGAAATTGGGAGTTGAATATTATGATCATATGGATAGTACATAAGAAACAGGCAAACATTCTATCTCATTTTTATACTTGGATCAGGTGTGGCACTGTAAATACTAAAATATTATTTAGAATCAACAGTGGACTTCTACAAAGACCAGAAGACTAAATATCTTATCAGGAGCACAAATAGAAAACAGTTGCCTTGTGAAGCAGAAATCAAACCATTCTCGCTAGAATGCCAGTTGATGGTACATTAGTTCAGTTAATATTACTGTAATATTTTTATTTAACATACATTTGTATCTACGTTCAAGGCAAGATCATTTCTTCCCCCAACCCAAATTCTGTTGCTCCATAGTGTGTGTAATATTTTCACTGTTTGAGGCAGATGGGCCAGTTTCTGTGTAATCTTAAAATAGATTATCGCATGGTTTTATTTATTTATTTAATTTATTTTTTGCATATCTCGTGGTTCAAGGCAACGAAGTGGCTTATAAGAAGCGAGCAGCTTATAATAACTTTTAGTTATCCACTCCTGCCCTATTTGTTGAAGCTTGTCTGGAAATCTAGTTAGTACTTTGTCTTTTCACTGTTTTCAAACAGAATTTAAACTCTTGTTTGGAACCAGGTATCTTGAGCCCTAATTTTTCTATAACTTCCACAGACATTAATACAAACTTCTTTGATTCTTTTGTGGCTCTAGCATCTATCTGGTAGAGTCTTATTCCTAGGCATCTTACGTGGTGTCTTTGCTGCTGTCTTTTAGATATCAAAGCAAATAATGTTGACAACTTTATTGTTGCTTGATTTGTTTGATGCATTTTAATCCTTTATGATTCATTCTTAAAATATTTCAGAGGTGCTACATATTTTGCATGTATTTTTAATTTTAATTATCTCCATTTTAAAGCTGATTTTTCTGTTTTTAAATATTTATTTTTATATATGTATTTTATTGACAGTTGAGCACTATGCAGAGTACAACTCTGAGTTAGGTTACCATATAATTTTGATAAATAAATGCGTAATGTTAAATGAAGAGTGAATTTAAGTTTCTAGGATATATTCAGAAATATTTTAACTGCTTGCTTTCTTGTTGATAACCTTTATAAAGTAACCTAGATTAGTGAAAATGTCATTAGGTAAAGAAAAGTCCATCATACGTTAATTAATTCCACTTAGATCCAAAATTTTACTGTATTGGTCATGGGTGGGTAATCTTTTGCCATCAAAGAAGGCATTCCCAAGACAGTAATCTGTAAGGAGCCATATGTCACTGGTAAATGGAACGTACAGTATGTAAGTAGTGGAAAGATACATTCCTTTAGAATTTTTATATTGGTCTTCATAGTTACATTACAACTTTATTTTCATGCTTCCATAAATGTAAAATGTAAATTACCTTCTTCCACTGAATTTTTGATTATAAGTAGTCTTCATTTTATTACTGTTTAGCGACCATTAAAAATTATAGTATTGAAAAAAATAACTTTTTGACTAGTCCTTGCACTTATGATTCTTGCAACATCCCTGCAGTCACATGATTGAGATTTGGTGCTCCATAGGCGGCAGTTGTTTATGACTGTTGCAGCCTATCACAGTCATGTGATCACTATTTGCATGCTCTGCAACTGGCTTCTGACAAGGCAAGTCAATGGAGAAGCCAGCGGTAAAATTCAAGTCACAGCTAAGTGATGTCTAGCTTAGCAATAGAGTTTGTGGTCCCAATTGTTGTTAAGCAAAGACAACCTATACCGTGTTTCATTCTAAATTCATATTGCTTGAATACTGCAAAAAATGCTACCTAGTCAACATTGTGCTTCTATAAATAATCTAAGAAGTTTTTTTTTTTAAAAAAACTATAAGAATTCTTAAGTTTTGGACATTTTTAGTATACATAGTGTAGCCCAGTGTTTAGATATCTTGGCTGTGCTTGCAGGAAATGATAATAGCTTTAGTTCTAAAATTCTCTAACAAAGCAACCTAGTCAATAAAGTTTACAAAATACCAGTACAAACTGAAAGCAACATTACTAAGATAATGTCATGTTCCTGAGGTGGTCTATTTACACTTATAATGTGTTTACCCACTTATCTATAATGGCTATAGATAAGTACATTAAAGTATGTGTTTTTATATTATTGTTCATTATGTATTGTGAGATTTAACCCTATGTTATTACCCAGAGTTATTTTGTGAAATCAGTCATATAAATCAACTAAATTAATAGATAGTAACAATTTAAAAGTAAGTAAATGTCCAACTAGTTGATTTGAATGTTTTTGTAGTAAGAAATTTGTTCTTTTTCTTTGTAGAAAATGGAACTGTTCCGAAAAAGAAGGAGCCATTGTCTCACAGTAGTAATTCACTTCCTCGTTCAAAATCTGTGGCAAAGGCTGGATCTGGAGGATTTTCTGGGCACCAAAGAACACCTAGTTATACTGGAGTTTCTAATTTTTCTGCTCCTAGAGTTCCTTCAGCTACAACTCAGAAGGTAGGAAACTAGCTTTTATGCACATTTGTCAGTTGTAAATAGAAAAGTTGCAATTGAAATAGAAAAGGAGATAGAAAAGTTATGATTCAAAATAAAGGAATTATATTTTATAAATAGCATATTTTACATGCAGTTAAGTTCAGTTATTGATATTACTAGGAAAGGCTGGTAGAGATTGTGTCTAGAATAGACCATAGAAGTTAATGGAGCAAAGATGTGATTTACTATAAGGGAATTGTATAAATTTGTAATCCCAAACTCATTTTAGGGGGAAAAAATTACTTAATGTTATTTTGTTCTTAATTTTGATTAAGATTGTGGTTATATCTAATGCCATTCTTGTTATCAGTAGAAGATATCTGCTACAAGAGTGGAAAAATGCTTTTCAATGATTTGACAGAAAATAACAAGGGGAAGAGTGAATTCAGTATATAGCATTCTTCCCCATTTTGCTGATGGGAGGCTTCTATCATTGGAAATAGCTGGATTCTGTCCATATTTTACAAGTTGGCAATTAGGTTGCAAAACTGCTCCAAGGATATGGGGTGAGAAATGATTTCACTGATGTTAGGGTACTTGCCAGAAGATGCCTGGAAAATATTGGCATGAAAAAGTAGATGAAAAAGAGGAAACAAAATGACCAAAAAGGCAGAACTTTTTTTCTATTGGAAAAGCTAAAATATTTGTCATTTTAAAAATTAACAAAAAGTCCGTGTTGTATACATGCACACAGAGATTTTTATTCTCAATAGAGTAGAACTATTAAGAATAGTTAAAAATTCAACTATTTCAGTTTATTTTGCTGACTGTGATTTTAAAATTGCTTTATGGTATGGTTTTAAAATTGCTTTATGGTTTTAAAATTGCTTTCCAATTTTAAAACCATAGATTTAGAAAGTGGATGTGGTGATACTGAGCTTGTTTTATTATTTATTATAATAAAATTTATTGTTGTTTATTATTGTTTATTATTTTCAGTGTAGAAAAAACATAGTTTAGAATATCACTGCCATCAACTCAAAGTGGTAATACAGAGTTCTTATACAGATTTTACCTTTGCTTTTTATCAGCATGGTATGTTAGGCATTGGAAGGAAGGATTATTATATTCTGTCTCATATTCAAACAATTAGTTGTTTAAAAGCAATTAAAACTTTGATAAATAATATGGGATATACCAGTAAGTTATTTTTCTTTAGAGATATAGAATTCTGCTTATCTACAGATTTTACCACAACAGTTCATTTTCTTTCCACATTGTATTATATATTTGTGCTCTGTTTTTCCTTTCCTTTCCTGAATTTATAGAAGTATGCTATATATTATGTACCATGGAGAAAACATACATGGTTGCTAAAGGTTGACAATACTTTGATGACACATAATTAATGTTACATTAATTTTTTGCAACATTTGTTTTTTCTGTTATTTTTTAAGTAAAGTTAACTTGTGTCATATCAAAGATTTGTTTAACTGATTAGCCAGATGCTGAATGGAAATTTCCTTCCTTTAGATTACTGAAACTGATATCAAATTTTAAAAATAATAATAATATTGAAATACATTTGAAATAATTGTTTCCTTAGGCTACTCCAAAAAATAATAGAACCACCAAGCCTTCTACTCCTTCAACTGCTGTACGAAAAAAGAAAGATACAAAGATTTTCAAAAATGTTGATAGTAACCTTGCTAATCTTATTATCAATGAAATTGTAGACAGGTAAGTGCCAGTAGTATTTTGTGGCTAGGTGGTGGGATGAGAATGCTTTTTAGTAAATATCAAATGTAATTATTTTCAGGGCAAGTAATGTTCATATTATTTTTTCTGCATCTGTTTAAGATTTCGATAGGAAGAAATGAAAATATTTTTAAAAATATAATATTTAATATACATGAGAATTTCTTAACTGTAAGGTTTTTTTTAAAGAAAATCAGTTGAGACAAAGAGTGTGAAATACTCAGCTGCACTCTGGAAGAATGAGATGCTTATTGTTGCACTAATTACTATTCTGTATTTGTTAGTGGGCCATCTGTCAATTTTGATGATATTGCTGGGCAGGAGTTGGCTAAACAGGCACTGCAAGAAATTGTTATCCTTCCCTCACTTAGACCTGAAGTAAGCAATCTGTTTCCTGGCTTGTTTTATTGCATCTTCAATGTTTTCATTATCTTGTAGATTTTACTTTGATTTTTAAAAATTTAGCATTTTGGATGTATTCAAGTAACATGTATATTTGTTATATTTGCACATTATAATGTGTAAATATTACTCATGATTTTTCTGTATCAAAGTCCAATTGGAGTATTGGATTAGATACTCGAGTAAAACCTGCAGTCTTATAGTTATTTAAAATATTTAGCTTTTATTTGTCTAATACATTGATTGTATTGCATAGATTAATAAGTAGAAATTAATCATATGCTCAATAATGAGCTAAAATGAATATTATCTACTCTCCTCCTATACATTCATGCTGCTTTTTTTCAGTAGTAAAGTTTAAACAAAGCATAATTATATTTTCAGATGAAACAGTTACTACTACTAGGTATGGCCTTCCTATGGGTATCATCCATTTCTAAATGAAATTCTGCTGAAAATCCTCCTTGCCCAAGAAGGGAGGGAGAAACAATTTTAATCATATCTCCATATGCAGCACCTACCACTGAGTCTTCTGTGTTCTCCAGATGGTCTCTCTATTTTTAGAACCAGATTTTCATGTTCTAGGAATCTACAGTAGAGTGGAAGAACTGCCAAAATTGCTCTTCTATTCTGCCAGTGAGAATACTGAGCTGGATCAGAAACCTAATGAAAGTGAAAGTTACCCTTCTGTTTAGTATGCTGGTAGCCGAAGTGTATGTCCAAACCAATGTTAAAGATAAAATCGGTCTTCAGGTGCTCTTCGACCTATGACTGTAATGGAACCTGCCCATTATTGTTGCAAGCAGTGATGGCCATTAAGTGAGATGGCCACATGTAATAACTCTCTACCTCTCCTATCTCTGATGCAGTTTGAGGAAACTGGGCACATTTTTGAACACAACTTTCAGAAAATAGTATTGATTTGGCTCTTAAAAATTTGCTGGTGACTATTTGATTTAGAGTCCATACATATAAATATTTGACCAAGTCACCTGAGTTTCTAATCTTTCAGTAGACTTTGGCACCAGAATTCAGATTTTGCATTTGTAGCATCAATTGATGCTACAAATGAGCCTAATGCTGGGAGCGATTGAGGGCAAAAGAAGAACGGGACGACAAAGAATGAGGTGGCTGGATGGAGTCATGAGCTTAAATGGACTCCGGGGGATGGTAGAGGACAGGAAGGCCTGGAGGAACGTTGTCCATGGGGTCGCGATGGGTCGGACACGACTTCGCAACTAACAACAACAACAATGAGAGTTGGCGAGCACTGGTTTTTTCCCCATTTAGACAGACATACTGTATAAGATCCCACCCAGATGAATCAGCAGACTTCACTGCATAGAGGGAAATCTCATTTAATGACTTGATATGAGCCCTTTTTTCCCCCTTTGATCACTTTCTCTACTCCATGATCATATTACTCTGGATCATACAGAATCTTATAGTTGAGTCATGTTCCACCTCTATCATTATTTCCCCCCCCTCTAAACTAAAAGACTCCTAGTAAAAGGATTGCAACCTCTTAATCACTGTGGATTTTTTTTTAGACTAATGTGATGTTGCTGCTGTTGTTGGTAAGATAAAGTATTCTTCGAATTGACCCCAAATTCTGTTGACTTCCTGGACACCATGACTATGATGTCTTTTTTGCAGCTATAATGTAAAGAAATTATTTTCAATAGTTTTATACTGGCATGCTATATTATTTTGACTTCCCTGTCTAGTCTACAACCCTATGAATTGTTTATGTTTTCTTCCCTATTCTTGCTGTGGTGGCACAGTGATTAGAATGAAGTATTGCAGGCTGGCTCTGCTCACATTGCCAGAAATTCCATTCCTTCGATCCTGACGGGGCTCAAGGTTGACTCAGCCTTCCATCCTTCTGAGGTCAGTAAAATGAGGAGTCAGATTGTTGAGGGCAATATGCTGACTCTGTAAAAACTGTTCAGAGAGGGCTGTAAAGCACTGTGAAGCGGTATATAAGTCTAAATGTTATTGCTATTGCTATTGCCAATCTTCATAGGGAAGCTATCCACTTGCTAGGTATAGTTAAAATTTCCAAAGGGTAATAGAGCATGAGTCTGCAGTGTTAATAGCATGATGCAACATTAATAGATGAAGACAATTCTGGGAATACTAATGAATTTTCCCCCTGAATACTCATGAACAAAGCTTGTTAGATATCAAGTAAATTCTGAATAAGAATATTGTCATTCACTAATGACTTTCATCCAGGAACATGTTAAGACTAATTTCCACTAGTTAACTACAAAATTAATATAAGGGTTTTTTTTGGGGGGGGGAAGAAAGAACATTTTCTGTTTTTAATTTTAATTTGTTACAAAGGAAATGTTGACATAGATGGAAAAATAAAAAAGTTTGGTGAAATTGTGCAGAAGGAGGAAAATGGTGTCTCTAATAGTTGGCAGAGTCCAACTCTCATTATTAACCATTAACCATTGGACATACTGATTAGGAATTATTACTGTTATTTTTATTATTAGTGTTGTACTATTATGGGACAAATCTATATGGTCTCTGAAAGTTAACAAGAACTTGATGGCACATTATGAACCTATCTATTGTCTATCTATCTATCTATCTGTCATTATTCCAATTTGGGGCCACCTAAATCAGAGGGAGTGAGAGAGGGAGGAAGAGAGAGAGAGAGAGAGGGAGAGGG
>JANHJO010003637.1:96764-108966 GCA_032468235.1 Pseudoxyrhopus heterurus | reverse complement strand
CAGGGTATTAGTTTTCTCATTTTGCAAACAAGTTCATTATTTATATCATAAAAACATGATATTACTTATTGTGTTAGCATTTTGTATGTGTATATGTGTGTGTGTTTGTATGTATACACACACATGCAGTACATTATGTATGCATATGTACAAATGTGTGTGTGTGTATAAATGCATCCTGAAATTATTTTAAAATTATATTTAAGCATTGATTTTCAAAATGTACAGTACTATATTATAATCTATGAGATCAAGCCAGCCAAATGATAAATATGTAATCACTAAATGCATTCGTGTGAAAATAATTTTTATTTTTCACTTTAAATATATTTCTATTAAATAATTAAAAGGCATATATATTAAATAATTAAAAGGCATATATACTTTTTTGTAGTGAGTCAAGATCCTCATTTTGCTACACACTTTAATAAGACTTTCTGGTATGATTTCTTAACAAGGGACCTTCAACATTTATATAGCTTAGGACTTCACCAAGTCTAAATGCAGCACTGATTGAAATTTTAGGGGGGGGGGGTTAATGAAGGACAACATCTGTTTCTGTCTTAGAAGTATGTAACCAACAGGTGATAGAATAGAATCAGAGTAGCATCATTATATGCTTCTCTTTCTTCTGGCCCTTGGCATGTCCCATGTGAAACCTTAATTGCCATCAGAGATGTGCGGTTCCATCAAACACCAAGTGCCAGATCACAGGAAGTGATGCAACACTTAGCCTGTAAGAAAACATTTGGAGATCATTTAGCTGAGGAAACATACATAAGGGCCAGGCTGTAGCCTGTCCTGCCTACAGAATGCATGAAATCACTCCAGTGTAATTTCATGTTGGTCAAACCAATGAAAAACGGCAACCAACCGACAGAAAATATATCCTGGGTACATATTAGTTCCTTTAATCTCCACAATTGGTCTAGGGGGCTATCACCTTTCGGTGGGTGCGCACAATTGTCTTCAGGTACAGAACTAATAATTATTATTCACAACAGCAGACTGCCATTGGAAAGAATGTGCTTCCCAAACCAGCAAAGAACAGAATTTGAGGCTGGAGTATTAGTGACTGTGCCATGTTAACAGCCTTTTGCATGCTTCTTTGGAACAAGGGAGATCTACATGGACTAAGTACAAATACTGGACCACTCTGGCATTAAATGTATATTTTTACTTCCAAGGAATGGAAAATATCACCAACATATAAGTCTGTGATCTCCATCCTCAGCCAATAACTCCTGCACATGTACCCAAGGATCTGCCTTTTGATGTGAACTATGAACCTAAGGCAGTGATGATGAATCTTTTGAGTTCGACATGTCAAAATTTTAGAAAATGCCTACTTTGACTCTGCTGGTGTGTCACATCACACATATCCTTGGATAACAGAGGCCTTTTCGAAGTCTCCTCTCCAGATCCTCTGGAACTCTCACAGGGCCTCTGAAGCCTGCAAAAATTGTGTGAGAATGCTCAGTAATTTTCAGACAGCTCAAAGGCTGTACAAGAGCAAGGCCTTCTCACAGAACTTTCAGAGGATCCAGTCTGGAGGCCTGGCATGTCAGCAAAAATTACATGGCATGTCACCTGTGACACATGTATCATAAGTCTACAATTACTAACCTAGGAGAAAGTGTAGTAGCATTTTTTTACCCTTGTAGAGAATCATAAAATGCTGGTGCATATGCATGTATAGAAAAGTACTCAAGACCATTATGGGACATTTAAGCTCCAAGCAGCATAGACCTTTCCTAAGCAGTCACACACAACAGAATGGGTTTTGCAACCAATTTACCTGCAGGCTATTAATGCAGAGACTCTGGGGTACCAATATCTCTCCCCCCCTTTTTTTTCATAACTGAAAAAAAGAAAAAAAAAACCTACCAGTCACAGTGAAGATGACTTGGAATTTGTAAAAAAAAAATCACTTGTTTCACCAATCTGACATTGGATTATCAGGGACGTAATTTACTCATAATTTACACCAGATTGAGTCAGGCATGTTCTACACTATAAGCATATCCTCTGATGAACCATTTAGTACCCACCTAACCTACAATAGACCCTAAGCTTAACTGCATAGGCTTTAAGTCAACAGCAGAAATCCCTTTTCATTAGACTAAGAACAGTTGCTATGCAAGCTTAAACTACCTCTTCTAAACACTTTGGGAAATATTTTATTGAAGGACACTGTGTTGAGTATTGAATGTTAGCCAATAAAATAAGAAGCACACAAAAGTATAGAAAATCTCCAGCAGATAATATAGGTTTCCAACTTCTTTCAATTAAACTGGTGTCCTTGATTGAGCTGCAGATATTTGAGTGATTGAATTTCAAGTAACTTTTAAAAAGGAATTAGTTGAAGCCTTAACACACCGACTGAAGAGAAGGCTGGGACTTGGAAGTAAAACTTGTATTCAGTTGTTTGAGTCTATGCTCCTCATTAAAGGAGGAAATAAGAAATAAAAGAAAGGAAAAAATAAAGAAGTCAGATGGTATCTTATACAAATTCAGGGTTAATAGAAAAATATTTAAATACAATAAAACCTCAGAAGGATCTATTGAGCCATGTAAAAACATCAAGAGACCATGAAAACCTGTAACTTGAATTTTTGTATTTTCATCAGGAGCAATCACAAAACATAACCTCTCCATTGTATTGTAACCTGAGATTTCAGTCGCAAAATTTTCACTCAAAAATATTAAGTAATAGTTTTGAGTGGGGCTACATGATATGTAAAAATAAATGTCCATATCTCTGCTGGTTTTAATAGTTCCTATTCAAACACCTTCAGCCAGCTTTAATTTATAGGTAGGATACAGAATGGAAAAATGTATAAAAAAACAAAACAGAAATGTTCTTCGAATTAGAAACAGTATAATACGCGGTTGTTCCCGGCAAAGAGACAGCATTGGCAGGAATACGTAGATAAAATATCGTAGTGGTAAAGTCTAAGTATCTAATCCCGGACCGGATTTCCTTCAGAAAGACTACTTCAACTTTAAATTGGAGTCGGGAAAGGCCGTGGGCGCCCTTTCCAACCTAGTCCCACATCGGCGGCAGCAGCAGAGGCAGCAAATCACTCGCCAGCCGCTAGCTGTCGCGCTGGTTCGGATCTGTGCTGCGGCTGCTTCGCAGGGATCTAGTGCTCCTGGGCGGCCGCTCAATCGTTCTTATTTGGCAACTACGCGCAGGGCGGCGGAGTCGTCAGGCAGCATCCGGAGTCGTACCGTAGCCGAGCAAAGGAAGTAACGCCGCGACAGCAAAGCGATCCCCGATCTAGTTGGCGGTCGGGCGGGGGGGGGGGAGAGCAGCCATGTTGGCGAGGGGCAAAAAGTGACTCTTTGAGCCGGGAAAGAACCGGGCAGAACAGGAAGCGTGCTTGGGGCGGCGGCATTAGCTGGCGGGGGCTCGCCTGCGGAAGAAAAGGAGGCGGTGGCGGTACAGCGGTGCCAGCGAAGAGGGAGCTCGGAAGGCTAAGGCAGGACGAGGACCGCCCCGGCGCGGCAGAGATTCGGCGCGGCTCCTGCTGCTGGTGAGTTTAGGGCTGCTCATTGTCTGCCGTGCGCGCAGGTCAGGGGCCTGGCCCGAGGCGGGAGGGCGACGGCGCGGCTTTCTTTCAGCCCCGAGAGGGAGCAAAGTGGTGGGGTGGGTTTTCAGCGATCTGCACCGGTCTCCGGTGCTTGGAAGAAATTGGAGAGGCGGAAGGTCGACGTCCGTGAAGGATCAACTCTTTTGGCACGTGTGAGTGGATGGGCTTTTTAAAATTCGGGCTCTGCTGAAACCGAATATGATAGCAAAAAAGAGCTTTAGACCTTCGACTTCGTTTGTCGCCCACTATCCTTCCCTTGGGGTGCACGAGAGAGCGTAGTCCGGACCGGATGGTAATTGCGCATGAGGGATAGGATGTGGTGAGAAGGCATTTCTTGGCTTTACAATATTTCGCTTCTGTTTTCAGTGCTTATTCCTGGATGGAAGGAAGGAAAAGGGGCTTAATAGTAAAAAATTGATTGCCCTGATTTGAACTATTCCTGCTTTCCGCTCTGTGCATCGGTTCACCGAGAGCATTCAGATTGTTGGTAAATGGCTTTTCAGCTAAGTGTCAATTCTGCAAAGCTGTGCAGGGATGAAAGCAGGAACAGCATATTAAATATTGTTCTCTCTCTCTCTCTCCCTCCCTCTCACTCTCACGACACACAGATCGTTTTGATAATCACCAATCACTAATCTGATGCTGATGTTTAATAAGATTTGATATGTGCATACCATGCAGGTCTGGTTTCTCTAAGATCTGCTTTGTGTTTTAATTCTCAGGGGATGGTAACAGTTTTTTTTTCTCCTGACTGTATCTCATACTTTGACAACATGTTAAAATATCTATACAATTATAGTTCTATTTACTTCAACAAGCCATTTTGAAAGTGCTTTAGCCATATCTTCTCCCTGCATCTTTTCCCTCTCTTTAGGTTCCTCCTAAAGCATTCTTAAAATGACAGGATATAAGGCATACACTGACCCTCAACCTCTTCCTTTTTAGAATTGGTATTATCACAGATTCTGCATAAACAAAATAGCTTATTCTGGGAGAACAGCCTACTTGGTATGAATCACAATTTTGTGGAAAGCAATACAGTGTAGTGTTTTCAGAAATGAATTAGCTCCTTTTTGCTCCCTGGCTAGCCTTATTCTTCTTCTTGCAAAGACTATTCAAGTAGCTTAAAACACATTTGACACCTTGTTTACAACAGCTACTATTTGCCAGTGTTCAGTGGACCATAAGGATGAGACAAGACAGAAGATGTAGCCAAATTATTCTATTTGGACTTCTTTTACCCTTATTTTTGTTACATGGTGCAAGTGTGTATATGTAAAAGTGCACAGTTTGTAATAAATATTAAATGATTTGAAAAATTATTGTTAACTAAAGGAGGACATCAAATCTCTGAATTGACACTCAAGTTCAAAGTTTATTCTTTACTATTTCTACCTGTTAAAAATAGTTCTATGGATTATTTCAAAATAGGTCATATGCTTTTAGCTTAGAAAAAAGGCAGATAAAATAAAATTGTACAGGGCATTGTGAAAGTAGACAGTTTATTATTTCTTATTACAATATACATTGTGCCCTTTCTTTGGGAGCTCAAGGTGGTGAAGATGGGTGTTGCCTGTTATTTCTTTCTCCCAACAATTACCATATGGAGGGAGGTTGGGTTAAGAAATAATGACTGGCCAGTGGAAGTAACAATGTACCTTAGAAAGCTGTGACTGGCTGTAACTGCACCCTTTTTACAACCCTTATTTATTTTACATAAAGTGAAAGCATTGAGCGCTCTGAGCTTTATACTTAAACTTTGTCACTGAGCAAAGATCTGAATTCATCTTTTCAAAACTGCATTTATTATTTGTTGCAATGTACTGGCTCCTTGCCATTTTTTCTTCAATTTACTGCAACATTAAATGTGCAAAAATATTTTTCACTAACTGGTCTAAAGCTCTGAAAAGCTCATAATTTGTTTTCTTGAAGAGAAGACAGTGATGAGAAGTGGAGGATAAGATTCCCAAACTACACAAAAAAACAAATGCAGTACTTTTAAAAAATGAAAAGCGATTAATGGTCAACATTTATTATTGCAAGTCCCATATTTGTTTAGGACTAATGTAAGTAAAAAGTTATGGTCTAATGGTTAGCTCAATGCCATCCTATGCATATTTGCTTGAAAGTAGACCCCTCTTTATTCAGAGAAGCTTATTCCCCAGTAAAAATGTTTTGAATACTTCACTGTTAGTGTTGTGGATGATTAATTCACAGGGTAATTTATACATGTCCACTTAAAGTAAAGCTCTACTTATTCCCAAACAAGTGGATTCAGACTTGCAGACTCAGGTTGCTAAAGAAAATATATGAACTCATATTGATTGGGTCATATTTCATTTCATTGACTAGTTTTGCCTGCTTATTCTACTTTATTTCATTTTTCATAAGCTATTGCCTTATTTTTTCTAAAGCTCTCATACCTTTCTGAAATTCCCATTTTTGTCTGCATCTGATTATTCCGTGTTTCCTGTCTCATTTTCATCTTGCCTTTTTTCTTTGTGGTCTCTTAAGGAGCAGCAGAATCTATTTGCCTTGTTCCCTTTTGGCAGCTGCTTCTCCCAGATGATTTTCTTTTTTTTCTTCTTAGGATGGCTTTCATGACTAACCTAACTAGATGTTAGTTTCTTGCACTTTTTGGGGGTTGTTGGAAACATTTGGAATCGTGAGGTAATGTATGGATACTTTCCCAAAATGACTGCAGTGGCAATCTTATTTTGCCCAAGGACAAACTGATGAGCTTACCCATTTCCCTTTCCAGCATCTTTGGGTGCTTTTTATCTTGACAATATACTTTTTTTTTCAGATCATTTCCAGTTAGAGCACTTCTTGCATTTACATTTTACAAGAATGCCTCCTGGTCTTGTATAGGCATCCAAAGCATTTTTGATATGATTATGCATTTGGCTTTGTAATCTACCACATTTCCATTTCTTATTTTTAATTACATGCTTTCAATAGTCTAAATGTGCCCAATTTTCCCCCTCCTACCTCAAAGTCAAGGATCCTTGAAACAGATAGTAAAATGCGTGGAGGACACTATAGCATTGTGAAGCCATATGCCAATGGTCATAAACCTGAATATTGCCTTTAGTAAAACAGGAGCATTGCTTTGTAGTGGTTCCAGATCTAGGACTCAGCTAAATATCTTAGAAAGCTGTAGTAATTGATGGCATCAAATGTTGCAGAGAAGTGCAACATAGCTAACAATGGTATATAAACCACGTCCAATATCTGCCTTGGGTCATCTACCCAAGGCTGGTTTCGTGGATAAAATTGTTTACAGGCCAGTCTAGTGCAAGAGATTGAAGCAGTGTAGGTTGTTGTAAGCTAGAATTCAAAACAATCCAGATTGTTTCATACAAATGCAAATTACAAGATCTATGTTATAGATTCTATGTGAGTGAAACTTTTTTTTATTTTTGGTGTAATGTTCAATACAGCTGAACATCTGTATAAAACCAAATTCTTTCTTTGATGGAATTCATCTTGATAGAATATTCCTCCCCCCACCCTTCCAAACTAGAGGATATGGGTGTTTCCTCTAAATGCTTTGTAATGTAAAAATTTATTTCCATTATTATACACTGACCTATGTTTTAGTGTGATATTTGAACACAGCTTTTAATTGACAATAAGAAAAACTTGTGGATAAATAAAAGCATGTTTTTCATATGCTGAATTCAGTTCTAAACCTGTGAAATATGTTTTACAAATTTTAAATGAACTTGTTTATTTAATCATGCTTGAAATATAAAATGTAATATTGGAATACTGGTTGCTGTAGGAACTGATAAAAGCTATGGTTATCTTTAAGTTTGGTATTTATGGTAACTAATAATTTTGTTCTTTTTTCATTTTATTGAACTTTCTTTTGAGGAGGGTTTGTTGATGATGTCATGTATAATATTGCTTATAAACAAAAATGACAGATGAAAATTTGATTCATTAGTGGTTTTTAATTTCTTTGACAAAACATTTCAAGTGATAACTTATATTTGCTTTGTCCTGGCCAGTTTTTCAGACTCTAAATAACAAGTCTTCTGTCATTTCCTTTAAATTCTTTTTATTGGCAGCACAAGTTTGGTTAACCTAGACACGTCCCAAATATCCCTTTATAAAATATTCTGCTTTCAAATATTTTTCTTCACTTATTTTTCCCCATTTATGTTTTGTTGATACATTTTACTTAGTACTTTGAATTTATATCATGTTGTTTATTTGGATGTATTTTTGTAATATTTTCATATAATAAGTATTAGGAGATACAGTAAAGTGGTTAATCAATTACCATAGCACAGTATAGTTACCGCTCTAGATGGTACCGCGAAATAATTAGAAATAATAAACTTCTATTTCTAATTTCTTATACAAAAAATATTTCTTTTTCTTTGAATATTTGCTCTTGTCTTAATGGAGTTGTCAATATTTAAACATCTGTAATCTCATGGACTGCATTTTGATTAGCAAGTCTTATCACACAGAATATTCTTTAAATCATTAAGACAAAGAGACAAGCTAAATACTACTCTCTTTTGGTTTTGTGCTTTTTTACTTTTATCTGATTATATCCTGCTCTCAATTCTTGGACCTTATTCTGATTTAGATAGGGTTTTCAAATGTTACCTTCATATTATAAATAGTTCATTATGATGACAAATTTGTTCCCTGTAAGTCCTGATGAATGCTGCAAAAGGCAAGAATACCACAATTTTTAACAACTTAGCTGTATTACTGATATTTGGCTGAATCCATATGTTCAGTGGTAGCATCGTTTTCTATGACTATAGGTGTAGAATACTACAATTAAATCTCATTAAAAAAATCAGACAGCTACCTTGCAAATTCCAAATTAAGCTGTGAGAGTCTAGTTTGTTTGTTGACCAATTTTCCCCACACATAAATCCTTGCATGAAGCAGAACAAAGAACATACTTCTAAATCCCAGCTAGCTTTCTCTTTTTATTTTAACTTCTTGCTATCTTTTGCTTATCTCCTTTCCCTTACAGTTATTGTAATACATTTGTCCTTTTCTTTTGAAACAGCTCAGTATTCTACGAGCTGGTCTGGTGCAACCTACCATTGGAAATTATGTTGCAAGGTTCATTATGGGCTATTATTGTGCAGATAAGGATGATGATAATATATTTAAATCAAAGTGATCAAAACATCATGTAATAATCTTTATCTTGTGAAATATATGTCATTCTCAAATATTTATTCTTAAAATAATCAGTCTACTAGAGTGGCAGATGCTATGACATTCATGGTGCTTCACCCTTTTTTAGTTTCTTAATTTTGCCTTGTGCAAGTGATTGCCTCCTCCAGGAGTGTTAGGAAGGGCATCAATGATCTAAAGATGGTAAGCACATCCTCCTTTATAATGTGTATTGTTGTATTATATACTTGTAAAAGGGGGCAGGCTTCAATCACCTGGTTGTGCTCAGCATTTTGACATATCTACCCCAGCAGATACCCATGTTTTCCTGTTCCAGTGAGGTTTATAGCTAAACAAGGATTTAAACCATGGGCCTTGGTCCACTTTTGTTTTTTCTTTCATTATCTATTGTTTTTCCAAAGTGAGTTGACGTGCTCACAGTATTGTTCATTTAAATCTTGTCTCAGCCATTCTCAGAGTCTGCTACAAAATCTCATCAGTGTAAATCATACAGTTTTAAACTTTTTTCTTTCCTTGACTAGTTTGGAATATAAATTATGTATTTTATTCAGTATGACTTGGGCCTTTACCTTGTCTAAATCTACTCTATGGAAAAGAGCTATGGCTTTTACCACCTTTTTTTTTTTTTACTGCGTGTGAAGTTAATGAGATTCACCTCCTCCTATGAGTCAGCAGGAATGTATAATTTATTTCAGAGTTCAACAGGGTAGATCAAGAGGTGAAGTTTACCGCTCTGTTAAGGAGCTTGTTTTCTAGCCTTTCAGATTCTTGATGTAGAGCTTTCTTTCATTCTTTCTCCTTCCTTTCATTCTTTCTCTTTCCTTTTGGAATCTCTATCATTTTGATGTACAATCATTTAAACCCACTGTGATAAAATAGCACATTGCATTTTCAACTTGAAGACCTCAAACCAGTCTCACAACTAGTCTTGCTCATATTTTACACAACATTAAAATAGAGCAAAGATCCTTCTTGGAGGCTGGGAGTTGAAATTTAGTCTCCTGGTATTCTAAAGGACTGCAGAAGGCCATATAGTGATGTCATCAACAATTAGGGTCCCCCCCCCCATTCTCTCTGTGACTCTTCCCTGAGGCTTGTCAGGTAAGGGAAATTAGAGGCTAGGATTAATATCTTCTGGGAGTGCATGGAATTGCATGGAAAAATTCATATTTGTCTCTCCAATATAACAAAAGTCCCTCAACACAACCTAATAGGTATATTCAGCTAGGCATCAACATCACAGGCCCATTAAAAAACAAATGTTTCAAGTGCTCTTCTAAATACCTAGAACTGCTATAGGCAGTATATTTTAAGAATTTGGAGCCACCATGGAGAAATTCTGACTGCTGGCCCCTACAACTCTTATTTCCCATGCAGGCAGAATCCTAAGCATTCCATCTAGATCATGCCTGACAGGATGGGCAGATTCATTTTAGACAAGATGTATTAAACGGATTTATTATTGCTCATTGCTCCTAACAATGCTGACTCCCAGTGATTTACAACAACTCCCATAGCAAATATAAAGTTAGTAATATTATACAACCATAATTAATAAAGTTAAAAACAAAAGGGATAGAAACATGGCATCAATATTTAAAAGTCCAACATATACCATTAAAATAAGGTCATTGTGGGAGAAAATCTTACATAGAAAAGCAAGTTTAAAATTTTCTTAGAACACAGACAAACCGAACTAGGGAAAGGAATTTCTTGGTGTTAGCATTGCCACCAAAGGCATGTACGGTTAGCCAAACTAGGAAACCAGAATTGTGAATGCTAGTAATACTTTTGATACAACATTGAAGAAACAATCTTGCAAGTCTGGATGCGCTTTCCCTCCTCCCTCCCTTTATCTTTGTGAGAACTAAGGACGGTCTTGCCTGAGGCGCTTATTCAGATTACAGTTTTGCCCCAACCTCAACATTTCTTTTATCTGACCATTGTCTTGGTAGCAGCTCTTCCTCTTTTTCTTCAAGGCAATTCCTTCTGCCTGTTAGTCTTACCTCTGTAGTGGTATGTTTGTGACATCTTCTCAGAACAGCACACACTCAGCGTCTTCCTCCAAAGAAGACATCGTAGGCCACACTTCATATAGAAGAAGCTGTTCGTCCAGTTAAGCAGGGTCCAAACCCTCTAGGGATTTGGCATGCTGGCTTGTACTGTATTGTTCTAATACATTTCTTCCCACAAGCTTCATTCATATAATTTTATTTTCCTGAAGGATTTTTACTCTTTTAGCAATCTATTCTTTCTCTTTTCTTGTATTTATGTATGTAATTGCCATACAGCATCCCTTTCTCATTTCTTTACATTTCATTCTCAGTCCTACCTTTTTATTCATCCTTTGCAGATATAAGGAATGTTGCTGCTCATTCTGCCCAGATTGTAATGTAATTGGTTATTTAACCATTCATCAGCATATGGATAAATAAATATGGTCAGAAACCTCCGAATAAAAGGTGCAAAGAAAAAGTAACAGCTGGCAAGGCAACTTTCCTGCGACTTCCACACTCATGAGGGCATGAGCAAGTGTCCCATTTCTTGTTCTCCACAGGCATATTAGAGCAGGTAGATAAACAAAATGATGTTGATAGCAATATACAAGTTAAATCTGAAACAAGCCACATTCAAATATCCAGCTTTAAACCACTCAGGACTTGATAGCCAGTAGCAAAAGTGATGTATGCTGTCTCTTCAGATGGTCGCATTTGGACCAACTCCTTATGAGCGCAGGACTGAAAAAATCTGGATGATGGTAAAGAGATAATAGAACATTGTAATCTATTTCTACTTTCTAAAAGTCATAAGGATACTTGCAGCCTACATTTAGTAGTTCTGTCTAGTATGGGTAGCCTAGCTTAAACTAGGTCCACACATTGCACTAAGCCATAATGCTATTTGTTTTGTTTTGCTTAACAATATAATAAAAACCCGGTTATTGTAATTTATATCATGATTCGTAGCATAGCATTTTTATGTTAAGTCTTAAATCCTCATCAGTAATGATTCATTACATGAATATATGTGTGTGTGTGTGTGTGTGTGTGTGTGTTTTATTTTGTGTGTGTGTATGCTCTTGCTGTGCCACCAAGTTGAGCATGCTAGTCTTTTGGAATGGACATAGTTTTCATTAGTAAAAAAGCAACATATGTTTTAGCTTCATAGCCATCAGATATAACCAGACAATTTCCAGATTCCACTTCGACTGCTGAGATCACTTAAGTTATATGTTAAGGTAAAGGGATGTGTTGCGATACCAAGTAATCTGCTCCTTTAAAATTGAGGTATATCTAATCATTTTCCTCTAGGGAAAGGAATGAATAGAGATGGAAGGAATGCAATAAGGATATCTTTCTTCAAAGCAATGTGTCAGATGAGCATAGTGGACCTCCCTTTTCCCCTGCCCTTATCGTTTGATAATCTTT
>JANHJO010003637.1:49771-71910 GCA_032468235.1 Pseudoxyrhopus heterurus | reverse complement strand
TGCAGGCACAGCGCGCACTGCGCGCGCAGCAATGTGTGCCCCAAAATGAGCCGTTTTAGCCGAACTGGTAGCTAAATCAGCTGATTTTTGGGGTAAATTGATGCGCATGCAGCACGTGTTTGGCGCGTGCTGTGCACGCATCAATTTAGCCCCGAAAATTAGTTGACTCGAGTATAAGCCGAGGGTGGTTTTTTCAGCACATTTTGAGTGCTGAAAAACTCGGCTTATACTCGAGTATATACGGTACTTTAACAGATGGTATTGTATGGGTTGAAAAGTATATTCCATTTAGTAAGATGATACAGAACTATAAGAAGTACAAATACTTAAGGTGTTCAGAATTTCTTTGCTAAAATAAAGATTCTGACCTAAACATATATTATGGGTAATGCAAAGAAGTTGTGCATCTTTCACTGGTATACAGTGGTGTGCTGGTCAACATATGATAATGAGCTTGCTAGCTCCATTCCTGTCATTGCTGGGTGTTGTGACTCATTCAGCTTACAAAAATCCAAGAAATTTAACAATCAGCTTCCATGAACTGGTACAAGCTGACTCAGCACATCATTGCTGGTACAGTATATTTTTCCTTGGTTTAAATAATTTGTTGAAGTATGTATTTCAGGCAAAAGGATCATATTTTGCATGTACAGTCTCTCAGATTCAGTTCCTTGTAAATCTAAAAGAGTTTCAGATCAGAAGCTTGATTTCTTATGCAATCTTCGAAAAATGGTGTAGTACTGGATTTCCAGGTGATGAATGATAAGCTAGCGGATCTCTGAATGGGCAGAGACAAGATTATGGCTGTGACTGAATGACCAGCAAATAGACTGGTCCCACAGAACTTCTGCAGATAAAAAGAAGAAGGGAGATCACCCTTCCTTTTAGATGGTTGCTTCTCACAAGGAGAGCACACAACAGCGGTTTCCCAAGGGTTTTGGTGCCAGGAGATGAAGGGACATAGTCTCAACCACAGCAGAGCCCTTTTAAGGACACTGCTAATAAAGTTCTTCAAAATAACAAATTTGCAAAGCAACCTGATAAGTTTATCTTCATTTCAGAATTTAAAAAAATAACTATGAGTTTAAAAAAGAATAGCAAAAGCTAAATAAGACTTTAATTCAAGAAAGTATAAACAAATTAAGAAAACAGATGAATTTAGACTAATAGGACTTTTCCTATAAGATTTTGAAAATAATTATACAAATTTATTTATTTATTTATTTGTTGTATTTATATGCCGCCCAACTCCCAATAGCACATTAATGGGAATGAAATTTTTAGTCTACCTGAAGTTATAACAGAAATCTAAGATTTTATTATTTCAAGGGGGACTAAAGATTCAAGGCCTAAAAGGAAACAGAAAAATTAAAAGAAGAGGCCTGCATTTTGTCTTCGATCAGCATTGGGATAAAAGAACAGAAAATGATAAAGAGCATTTGAAATATTCCAGGAGATAGTTGAATGGGGACAAAAACTAGCAGCTACAATGTCAGCAAAGATGTCTTCTACTATGGATAGATTATTTCCAAAAAATGTTAAAGAAGAAATCACAAACTGTTAGAAGCAAAAAGGAAAAGTACAAATTTGTTTGACCAAGATTAAATTTAAGACATATTTCTATAAAACTCTGGAAACCTTTTATGGACTTTTTACTGACACCAGAAGTGAAATGTTAATGATTTATGAATAAGGGATGGGTTATGGGAATAGGAGATTTATCTATTTATCTATTTATTAAATTTATATGCCACTCATTTTGCATTCCAAAGAGATACTTGCATTGAATCTTACAGGGGTGAAGAATCACTAAGTTTGTACTTACGGTGAAGATTAGAAGTCATTGCTTTAAGTATTTCTTTTCTCTTTTCTCTTATTTTTCCTTCTTCCTCCTCCTCTTTTTTCTTTTTTGTTTTTCTTTTACTTTCTATTCTATTCTATTTTTTATTTTATTTCAGAATTTAGTTTGGATTGCCATTATATATATTTTTTAATTTCAATCAAAATTATTTTTAAAAAGAAAAGCTGATGTACATGTAGTCCTCAACTTATGACCACAATTGAGCCCAACATTTCTGTTGCTAAGTGAGATATTTAAGTGAATGTTGCCCCATTTTATGACTTTTCTTGTCACAATTGTGAATCACTGCAGTTGTTAAGTTAGTAATACAGTTGTTAAGTGAATCTGGCTTCCCCATTGTCTTTGTTTGTCAGAGGGTCGCAAAAGTTGATGACATAACCCTGAGACACGGCAACCGTCACAGATATGAGTTAGTTGCCAAGCATCTAAATATTGATCACCATGACCAGTTGTGCATGTGAAAAACAGTCATTAGTCACTTTTTTCAGTGCCATTATAACTTTGAACAGTTACTAAACAAACTGCTATAAGTCAAAGACTACCTGTAATACTAGCCTAGAGGAAACTAGAGATGAAGGGAGGATCATTGATAGATTCGTATAAAATTAATCTCTCTTTAGGTATCTGTTGAAGGAAAATAGAGAGCTCTGGAGGTTATTAAATCCCTGGTCTGAGATAGGCAGTGTATCTCAATCGTAATTTCTCTTGGCAATTACCAAGGTTGCTTTCTCACCTATGCCATTTTTGTTTGACTTTAATGAAATAAGAGGGTGATATGCTACATAGTGGTCTGGTCTCCAGATAAGCTGCACAGTTATTCTTAGAAAGCGGAATTGTCAGTTGCTACAGCTTGGAAATGTGCCAGCCTGCCCTGAAAAGAAGGCAAAGGTAAGTTGCAGGAGTCGAGAGCAACCTGAGGAAGGGAGCTCATTTCTTCAAGTAGTTGCTATGTGACTGGCCAGGGACTCCAGGCAGCTCTTCTGCATATAAACAACCTTTAAAAAAAAAAGATCAACAGCGCATTCTCAGAATGTCATATGTGCCCTCATAGCCCCCCCCCCCCAGAGTTACAGTACCTGCTGGGCAATATTCTCGTACATAAAATCTTACCTTCCTTTTGCAAATAGGAAGGTAAGATCTTGTCAACTAAAGCTTTTTGTTGACTTTTTTCTATTGTTTTTTAAAACAACTGTACAGTAAAATCTGCTTTTTGTTATTCTCTAAATTTCATGGAAACCATTTCCCTGAATAGTGGTCACCATTCATTTATATGCTAGTGGCTGTTTGCCAGCCATTATGGAAAAACTGGGATTAAAACAGTGAACACCCACACCCACAGATTAGGGAGATCTTTTGAAAAAAACCTCAACATACAAAAAAGAAAATACAAATATACAATATATGTGAGTGCTTTCTATTGCCTTTATATTATCCCATACTCTGTTTCTTTTACTGTTGCTGTTATACAATTACTATTATTTCTATATTTTGAGTGCCCATAGACCAGTGTTCTCCCCTTAGAGACATTTGTCTGTCTTTAATTCCTCTCTCTTTAGGATTTCTTCTACCTTTTTCTTCTTTATTAACGGGCACTACATAAAGCACGTGCTTGCGCCTTCTCACATTGTGCCTTGCTGTGCCTTGCTCTGCTGTGCTGTGCCTCTTCTTTTTCCTTTGGGCTATTCAGTTTCTGTGAAGGAAAAATATATTCTTTTATTTTGTTGTTTTCTCTGTTTGTTGCTGGCTGCAATGCTTCCCAAACACACATCTCCTCTTTTCTCCTCCCTTACCTATTTGAAGGTTACAGATTTATAGGTAACTCTGCCATGCTGATGCTGGGGAGAAGGCTCAAATAGGAGAGGCAGAGATCCTATTTTTTTCACCAGCCTGCTCTTCCATACATTTACAATTATATGTGAAAGTTTAAATATCCTTGGTCAAATAATGTGTTTCAGTTAATCCCTAAATGAATAGAAAATGATGCAACTCTGAGTAGTACAAATTTACATGACATCTTCCTTGAAATGCATACTTAGCATTTATGTGCAGTTACCTGTATCTATAAATTGAAAAGAAGAAAACAGTGACTATGACAGATGCAAAATGTAGAAATCATATTGGTTAGTGCTTTCTAATACCTACTTTGTCAGAAATAACAGCTTTTCCTGTAACTGGACAGGAATTCCTGTAAAAGGACAGTATTCAAGAGCAAATCTTCTTCAGAAATGGAAGTTGAAAGGAAGTTAGATATTTCAGTAAGAAAACAGCTTGAAATGTACCGCTAAATCAGTCATGAAGTATTTACAGTACAAGAAAGAAAAATAAAAAATGCTGGCTTGTCCTTCACACTCCTCAAAGTTAAATACTGTTGAAAAACTGTCAGGAGAGCTCAAATATTAAGTATATTAATGCATATTAAGAAAACCAAAAAGTATTTCTGAACTAGAGAGTTTTGCAAGAAATGAGGGAACCCAAAAGCAATAATAAAAAGACTAAAAAAAAAATGGTTACAGGAAAATTTTACAAATTGTATTTACTGCCAAAGGAGATGTTATAAAATGCAACTGTGAAAAGTATACGAACTTCTGTATCTGCCATATTCACTTGGGGGGGGGGGGGTTTCTTTTGAATTTATAAAAAATGTGAATAAGTGTTCAGAATGTGATTATTACTATATATATTAGCGTATGACATTGTTACATTAGCCAGGAGACTACAATGCTAATGCAGAGTAGTAGCTTGGCTGCCAATTTACTAGCTCTGTTGCACCCCAAGGTGCACCACAGGAGGGAAAGCTAGCTTTGCAACAGAAAGAAAGATGAGCAGCTCTTCCTGTAGCATCATCTAAGGCCTCCCTCCCTCGACCGGAGCCGCCTCGCAAATGGGTGTCAAAACCGGGAAGGTTCAGAGTTGGTAGGAATCTGACCACCTGCTTGAAGCACCAGCTCGTCTCCCCCACTGAAGTGGTATCTATTTATCTACTTGCATAGAACATGCTTTCAAATTGCTAGGTGGGCAGAAGCTGAGATGAGTGACGGGCATTCACCTCACTATGCGATGGTAAGGCTCGAACCACTGGAGCAGAGACCATCTCCAGCGTCATTAAGCCACTGAGCCCCCATGCCTCCCTTCAGGGTGTGATGTTTAAACATATACATACAGTATACTGTGTAGAGGTTATATCTGCTTCTGCTGATTTAGGACTCCTTGGAACATGCAGTTTCACTAGTACTTTTGCATATATGCATTCATGGTAGAAGAGCCCTTGTTACTTGTATGTCACTTTTTCTTTTACTGTAGAAACAAAGATGAAATTAATTATAATTTGTAGCTTCCATGTGCTATTAAATAAGCAGTTATTTTATAATTAATGGATAGAACTGTTACTGTGATGTCCTGAAGAACAGATTCTTGTTGTAAATTCCATTTTTAAGTGAGTATGCATACATGGGAACTAAAATCTTTTAGATAAAAAGAATCATTGCAGAAGTAAAGAGAACATTAGGTATCTGAGCCTAGAAAGGAAAAAAAGGAAACAATTGAAATGCAAACTTCTACATGTAAATATGACAGTTATCAGTCCTGCTCCAGCATAGAATAGACATCTAGTGTACCCTGAGATTTCAATGAGTTCCCATATAACATCCAGATTTAGAATAGGATAATCAGATTTCACAAAAATTAATTAAACTATAGTTACTTAGTTCAATTTCATATATGGATTATTACAAAATGGTTTTCCATTCTGCAGTAGAAATTTGGAATTCTAATTTTGTTTAACAGGTATAGACACATTTTCCTTCTCTCTACCCTAATTTATAACATGCAATATTTAGAAATGCAAACATGCATTGTTTCAGTGATCATTATCTAAACTGCTCTTAGCACTTCAAAGGTTCTATGTAAGTAATTTGAGAGTGGAATGCTTCAGATTCAAAGGTGCTTCAGGATGTGTGGGAACATGAACTGAGCACCTGACTGACAAAATCGTCTAAATTGTCTTTATCAAATTGGTATAGTACCTCAAATTGTATGTACTTCAAGAAATGTGCAAAAATAAGTTTTGCCTTTTGATACGGTTGAACCACCATATAGTAGCTAGCTGCAAAGGTAAACCAGCATTCATGTTTCATTGAAATCTGTTTCAAATAAATTCCACTGGCATCTGCAGCAAACTATAATGATACCAAAATAACAATATGTACATGATAACATAATCACATAAATGCCATGATTACTTACTTTAGTCACAGCATTTGTGTATTTACATCACCACACATTTCCTGTCATTGCTCCCCTTCTCTGCCAACCATGTCAATCCTTTGGTCCAGCCATTGACTTTGCTTGTTAGATGAACCTCCAGGAAGTTGTAAATGAGAACCAGTGACCCTGGGACACTGCAACTGCCATAAATACATGCTGGTTGTCAAAGTGTCCAAATTTTTATCATGTGGCTGCGGGGTCACTACTACAGTTGTAAGTGCAAAGGGGGTGCCATGCTATTTTTTTGAAACAAAAATAAGATTGTGGCAAGTTAAAGTAAAATTTAAATTATAAAACTAACAATTTATAATATAAGATTTGTGGATTTTATTCACAAAATTATGATAATAAGCTTTTGATTATTATTGAGTTTAATATTAGCATCATTCTGCTTATTCCAATATTAAAGGAGGTTTAGAATTATTACAACATGTATTATTACATGTTGTTTTAGTAACCAGACATATTGTACAACAGTATAGGACTCATGTCAAAATTATTTCAGATGACCATTAAATAATGCCCTTGGGATTTATCTTATGGCACCATTATGGACCAATTTGTTTGAAAGTAGATTTCATACTGTAATGTTATGTTCTGCTATGGGCATCATTGCCCTTTATTTTGAAAGTGATTCAATAGACATACATAATACTTCACAAATAACAATACACTACAAGAAGGAAGTTCAGTAGAGCTTCCACATCTTTTTACTGCCAAAGGGTTTAATTCATGATCTTGTTATATAAAATGCTTCCTCATCTTGTTCCTAAGCAACTGCTTCATTTTGAATTGAGTGAAAATACTGTTTGCCTAAAATCTTTTGCCTCCTTTGTTCCTCTCTTATAAATAAAGTAAGAGCAGGGTTACCAAATCAGTCCCCACTTCAAACCCAGATCAGTCCTCCACTGCAGATTATTATTACCTGGTAACTACTTATGTATCATATGGACACAGTTTTGCTTCTTTTCCAGATAGATTAAATTGTGTGTAGACATCCTCCTCCTTTAGGGAGTTGTGACTTGCTCCATATGAGAATTCATCACAAGGCATTAGACAAGAAGCTACACAGAGTAAGGAAATGAAGCCACCTAAGGAAAAGTTTATATTTCACTTAATGATGTTACGGTTTTTTTTTAATCTTTAAAGCAATCTGCAGGTTAGCTCCAACATATATAAATACTATATGGCCGAAACCTGGTCATCAAGTTAGGACTTGCTGCAGATCTCAAACCCTTATAAGATACATGCATAGATCCGGTGATAGTAATATTCTCTCGGTAGCTCCCATTTTATGAAATGGTCTCTCTCAAGAGATACAAATGGCTGTACCAGCCGGCATTTCATAAACAAGTTAAATCAGTGTGAATTATTAGATTAGATTAGATTTTTTTTTGCTGTTTGGCCTAGTAGATTATAAATTCTGGTCCAAGCATGAAAAACTGGCGGAGCCTTGGGTCAGTCACTCTCTCTCAGTCCAGCTCACCCCCACAGGGTTGTTGTGGGGAAAATAGGACGAAGAAGGAATATTAGGTATGTTTGCTGACTTAAGTTATTTATAAAAATAAAAATAATATCAAGATATACAGTAAACAAATAACTATTACTTGAATTATTTATATTGAGCTTTTATTTTTATGTTTGTCTTTTGTGATTGATTTTGTTGTACTCCATTCAGAAACTGTTAGGGTGGGGATGTGTTACAAATATTGTAAAATAAATGAAGTATTCAAACAATAGATTGAGACCTTTGCAAAGAAGGGGAAATTTTTAAAGGTATTTAGAACTGGAAAAAATAAAGCAAGTGTGTGGGAGAAAATTGCTTATCCTATTTTTTCCAAGCTTTCACATCTTACTCATTATTGTTTCTCATGTCTGAGCAGTGAAATGCCCACATATCTGACAAGTGAATCCCTTATTATCAAATCTATAAATTATCTAGACTTCCCTGACGGTAATTGTCTAAAACTTCAGAAAAAATAAAATAGCACTCTTGACTACACTGATATCAGCATCATGAAATTATGGTGATGATGGTGATAGTGATGATGATGATGGCTATGACTATCAAATATAGCTATTTCTGTTCCTTCTGCCTTGATTTTGAATATGCATTGTCAGATTACAAGAGGGAATTCTTCCTATTCCTGTTAGGGATGAAAAATGCTGACTAAACATTATATTTTGGGAGCACTGGAATTCACTCTGATTCTAACCAAAGCTATTATGAGAGTCACGTAAAATATAGGATGCTCGACAAACCACCCTATGGCTTGCTTCAGAGAAAAGAAGATGAGTTGCTAAACATTATCCTTAAATGAACACAAATGGATTGTGGTTGAGCAATAGGAAGAGTCTTTTTATAAACTCTGTTAATATTATGTAGCCATCAGAAGATTTTCACAATGGTTTGCAAATAGTTGAATGTTCCTATTAACTTTCTATGTTCCGATAGAAAAAATATTTGTAGCTCTGTGTTAAAATGAGAGGTCCTTGGTGGTCTCTGAGCTAGATTGTTTTTTTGCCAACATTTCATTACCCAAATTGTATTACAGTGTCAATGCACTGATGATGTTACCTAGTTTGGGTAATGAAACATCTACAAGAAAGCAAGCAAGTTCAGAGACCACCAAGGACCCCCTGCCCAAACTTCCTATGTTTCACAATGTGTTGGAGCACTATCAAATACAAGATAGTACAAAATGTGGTATTAACATTTGATTCATTATATGCTACCTGTTGTTAAGCAGAATACTAATATCTTCATCTTTCCCCCCATAAATAGTATAGTTAATGGTTATACGGATATATGAGAAATTATATGGGGAATAAAATGAAAGCCACTATCACGGCACTTCTTCTCTTTTTTCATATCATTATATTTTCCTGGTCCCCTTCTTTTTCCTTTCTTTGACCATTTTGTACCCAAATTAATCTCTACTCGTTTGGGTGTCCTCTGTAATACTTCAAAATTTTCATCACTACAAGTTTCAGCCATTTAATTTAGGAAGTCTTCTTGCCATGCACCTATGCACAAACTTTAGTCAATTTGGTGGTATATGCTATGGCTTCAATATACTGTATATTTGGTAACTAAAATCCAATCGGACCTTTTATTTCTCATTACTTAAAGCTTTATTTTAGTATTTAAAGATACTGGTGTACTTTAAGTTTACAAAACAACCCTGTCCTTTCAGCGCTTTCTCAGTCAAACCATTAGAGATGACTTTCACTATAACTGATCTAGCACCAGGGAAGAGGCTCTCTCCATTTGTCAGGCATCATGGCTGAGGGAGTAAGTAGGCAAGATAGTTGAGAAATGTATCCTATGCCCCAAAGAAAAGTTAATATTCTGCTTCTAGACAATTTACATGAGTGCTCCAAATATGGCTGTATGGTAACTCTACTCTTTTCTTTCTCACATGTTGCTGAATTTCCCTGTTGCGGGATGAACTGGCTGGTGCTGGCAAATCATAGAACCCATTGTGAAGAATGGCAGACCTCCAGCATCACATAGCATGCACTCATTTCTTCATCAGTATACAGGATCCTTCAAAAAGCCTCCATTACGAAGACCACACAGCGTTATAGGGGGAAGTCTGGGTTCTTTTATGGCAATGCCAAGAAATGGGAGCAGATTAGGTAATGTGCATTTTTAATATTCTTTAAATTAGTAGGTTCTCTTTTTTTGCTTTTCTTACTTTCATGCTATAATAACTGTAGTATAACAGTCCTGTGTAATACCAGCTCCAAATTAAGAAATTAGATATGTTCATTGCATATCAAATGGTGTAAAGCAGGGATTTCAAATATGATGGCTATGATATTAGAAGAAATGTATGGTACCTTGTTGAATAACTAAATAAACCAGGAAACAATTCAAACTCACTTCTACCACATTGTGCTAGTACCACAACAACTGGGTGTTAATTCTCCTCCTGCTGCTTCAGGTCAAGAGTACATTTTTCAACATTTTCTGTTGGACAGTAGCCATTCAGTGTACTTAGGAAGCTCCTAAGTAGGCACAGTCTTACAAAACAGTGACAGTTCTCCAGTGTTACAACCTAGCAGCTGTTGCTTTTTATAGGATTCTTATTCAATGAAGTCTGTCCAGACATCAAAATTAATACTGATTCATGGCCATGAACTTGGGTACCATAATCTTTATTTGTTTGTTTATTAGATTTTCCCTCTACAATCAAAAAAACACTTGGCTGCTTACATTGACCCAGTAAATTACAATGAACATCTATAGTATATAAACATGTCAACATGTTTTACAAAATTACACATTAACAGATACTCAAATTAACAAATAATCATACAATCAAGTGGTAGCCTCAACTCACCCCTTCACAGTGCCCCAATGAAATTCATTTTTTAATAATTTAAGAAAAGAAGGGATAAATCATTGTTTTAGAGAAGGCTGTTCCAAAGTATGAGTAGAGCAATGGAAAGAATGCCTGCAAGCCTCTACCCGTCTTGTCACACAAAAGTGATAAATTAAAATCAGATCCTCCAGGACCTTGGATCCAGTACTGCATCTTATGCCAAAAAATACTCAGCGTTTAAATATAAAGAGCTATTCCTTTATCAATCTTCTAGTCCCCCTTCTAGTATTTTCTTGAAAGTGTGTTGCTCTACTTTCACTTTCATGTGTCCTTTTGCAAGTATGTTGATCCAAGCTGCACATAGTATATAAAGAGTAGTGGTATCTTAAGTTTATATATGGACATTGCTACATCAACTATCTTATTTTCAATTCTTTTTCCCATTCATATGATAAACATTTATGAATGGCTTTCCTAAGCGGGAAGAAAAGATAATACAGGGTACCTTGAGCTCATTAGCTTGAACTGACAGCTGTGAAAATCTGCTTGCCCAAAGCTCATAGCCAATCCAGTCTCCTTCCTATATCTATCAGCAAACCATCCATTTTCAATTATATTGTTGTCTAAATCAATTATATGGATTTATGTTACTGTATCCATGGCATATTGCTTAAATATTCATGAGTGCATGAGGTCGTCTTCCTATCCTTATAGAAAAATTAACTGTCAGACTTGCCTGTTCTTTGTCTGAATTAGATTTCCCAGAGGTGTAATTTTTATGTCAATCAGCTTGTGACATAGAAACATTTCTTGTAAAGGTTGGTCTGGCCCACTTTTTGCATCTGTAACTTAATTCATTCAGGCAATTGTGTCAAATAAGCTTTAAGAAAGAGATTTTTTGCCTAATTGGAATTATTTTTACTGTGCAGTGCTTTTTGTTAATTTAAAAAAATCATTTTTGCTTTTCAAGTAAATACAAACTTATTCGGGATTAAAGATAATTTTTTTTTGCAATTCTGTAGACCAAAGCAAATCCATCTCAGAAGACAATTGTCACTTCTGGTGAACTGTAAGCTTCAGAATTGTAATGTAAAAATAAATACCATTAGTCACAAAAGTCTCTTTTGTATACTGAAAAACTGAATGATTAAAATTTTTGGTGTCTTGAACATTAGCTCTGAAAACAAAACGTCTATAGGTGGCCTTTTCAAACAATGTCTTCAACTTCCTCAGTGTTTCCTATATATCTTGTTAAAATGCATATTGTCATATATGCAAGACACTCCTATTTTATTACACCTTTTTTTACCTGCATTATAGCTCATTCAGATTTAATTTCCTTTGAAATCCTATTTATTAGTAACTAGTAGTACTGATGTACATAAAAAGTACCAAATGAATATAAAAATGAATATACTCCCAAAGATATTATTCCTTTTCCAAAATTGTCTTGTAAACTTCCAAAAGAAGGATTTCAAAGATTTGGATAAAACTATATTAAAGTTTATTTGGCAAGGGAAAAAATCGAGAATAAAATTTAAAATGTTACAGGAAGCAAAAGAAAAAGGAGGATTTGGTTTGCCGGACTGGGAGATATATAATCAAGCTGCAATGATGTCTTGGATTAAGGAATGGGTTACATTACAAAATGCAAGAATTTTAACACTGGAAGGGCACAACTTATATAGAGGATGGCACGCGTACAAGTGAGAGGAGAAAAGTATTGCACAGGGGTCCTTCCGGAGACACTATTTAAGAAAAATATTATTAATAAATTGGAAGAGAGTTAAAGAAAAATTTTACATAAAAATTTCAAATTGGGTGTCGGTATTGGAAGCCATAGTGTACCCAAACATTCTCCGCCCAGGGAGATGCCTGACCTATAAGGATATATTGGACAACCAAGGAGTGCTAAAAACAAGAATAGAGTTGAGGGATCAAGGAATAAATTTAGAATGGTGGACATATCTTCAAATTAAAATGAAATATAAGGAAGATATTGAAAAATTTGGAATTTATAGAGAATTACAAGAATTGGATCAAATTTTGTTAGGAGGAGAAGATAAATTATTAAGTAAATTATATAAATTTTTGCTAAGTTTGAGAATGGAAGAAGAATGTGTGAAACAAAATATGATAGCCTGGGGGAGAAATTTTGGGTACGCTATAAATCTGGATCAATGGCAAAAAATATGGGACAAAAACATAAAGCTAACTTTAGCTACATCTTATAAAGAAAATCTTTATAAAATGTTTTATAGGTGGCATTTACCATCAGCTAGGTTGGCAAGGTTAAAGTTAAAATCAAATTGTTGGAAATGTAATTATTCAGAGGGAACGTACTACCACAAGTGGCGGACGTGCCCCAAAATTAAAAAAATTTGGAATAAACTCAGGAAATGGATCTTGGAAATAACAGGAGTTTCTATGGAATTAAAACCAGAAACCTTTTTGTTGGGAATTACGACGGAAAAAAATAAAAAAGAAATGTGGTATCTGATTCTCCATATAATGACAGCGGCACGACTCTCCTTGGCACAGACATGGAAGCAGGAGGATATACCAACCAAAGAAAAATTAATAAATAAAATTCTAGAATGCGCAGAACTAGATAGGCTAACATTAGTCTTAAAAGACAAAGGGGAAAGTAGAGACTATCAAAGCTGGGCCCCATAGTACCAATGGTTAGAAAGAAGGACGATACAAACATAGTTAATAGTAATAGAGATATAATGAAGAAATATTCTAAATATAGTCTGGAAGGTATGGAAAGTGGAAAAATAACATTATAAAATCGAGGAAAGGTCTACTTGTTTATGCTCAATTTGTACATATGTATTTAAAAAATTTTGTGGTTTTTGTTGTTTGATTTGTGTTTGTTATTCTTGTTTTTTCTTTTCTGTATTTGTTTTTAAAGAAAATTAATAAAGATCTAAATTAAAAAAAAAAGAAAACTATCCAGTATAATTAATAAAGCATAGCAAGTCATGTTAAACCAAACCATGGCTTAACATAGCATGTGAACTGGGTTGGGAACTAATCAAAACAGACACATAATCTGTGCTTCCACATAAGATCCTATCCCAAGCTTCTGTGAACTGAATTTATATCACAAGTCATCTTCAAGCTGCTTTTGAGGGACTGAGGAATAGGAGCACTGATGTGAAAGTGCTCTCAAATATTCCAGCTTCGGCTAACACAGACAAGTCCCTGGTTGTAAAAATCCCAGTGTTTTTCCAGTGGATGTGTTTGATTGATTCACATGGGAGAGAGTGCTTGTTGACTTACACCATTTTAGCTTTGTGAAGCTAAATAGCAAAGAGCCCTCAGCTTATAAGGTCTCTGCTTTCAGTCAAGAAGAAGCTACCATACCAAATGATAGGATGAATTTACCTCAACTGAAATGTGTTTGTTTTGCTTTTCTGTTTACCCTACCTTTCTACTGGCGTACAAATAAAAGAGATTAGCCTTGAATTAATTGCTCATGATCTACAGTATACTGCCCTTTGTTCTTGTAAAGTGGGTGGATCCTGAACACTGGTGGGCTGGAATTTGGGAGCTGTTCTCAAGTATTACTGACAACCTAATAAATCCATAAATTATGGATAAATCCATAAATAATTGTATTATTTTTCTGTTCTTTGGGAAAATTATTAAACTATTAACTTTACAACTTCCTGACCTTTAAAGAATGCATTTTTATAGTAAGGGATGGGGGGATAAATAACCTCAGTAAATTCCATTAGGTTGAAGAACAATAAGAAATGTAAACTATTTACTTTAAGAAAATAAATGCTACTGGGGTTTCTTAACATTTCAAGATACTCGGCATGGAGGTGGGTCTTTTTAGCTGACAGTTTTGCAAGATCCTCTTTTTCACGATAATTGTGCAGTTTCACAGCCTTGGTTTCAGCTGAGCCAGATATCTGCTAATTTCCACATTTGCTTCTACATCATGTCCTGAATGTATAAGTACATATAACCCTTAGTTGTTTATATATATGTGTGTGTGTGTATTGATCTTGATTAATTATATCTTGATTAATCAAGGCCATCATGAGAGGTGGAAGTTTGCATCAGTTTATCTGGTGACATCCATGATGCATAGAAATTCTGAAGACTGAATTTAACATGTAGAATGGATGGATGAAGTGATTCAAGAAAAAGAATTGAGTTTTGAAAGTATGCAGCATTTGTAATGAAAGTGATCCAGTCATGCTATAGACAACATTTACCATAAATCTAAAAGCATGATTGATTTATGAAAAAAAAAATCTGTGAAGGATGCAAGGATAATCAACATTTCAAACTTGGGAAAATCATTTCTGGTAATAACCTGAATAGATCTTGGAGAAACTAAATCCTCTATAAATATTGATTATAAATTAGATCAATCTACCAAAAAATAAGAAGCAGATTCAACAATAGTTGTATGTGGAAGATGTCTGAGAAACAGTTATGTTCTTATTTATGAAGTAAAAAAGGATGATCTTACAAAATACAGCAGAAGTGAATAGAAAAGGTAACAGAATGCAAAGAAAAAAATCTTAGTAGAATGATGAAATGAAAGAGACTGTGAATGAGGGGGGAAGTATATATGAGACAATGAAGGAAAAATAAGACAATGCAAAAATTACTAGATTATTAATTCATTAATAAAAGACTTCAAAAAGATACAAGAAAATAATGAGCAAAATTTGGGAAAATTTGAATCTGAGAGGGTATTGTTTGTTGATTTAGAGAAAGCACATAGAAAACAAATGTTTTTAAATTATGTCATGCTTTAAATGTGGCATATGATTAAAAAATAAAGTGTATGTGACACATCTGGCTTACCAAATGGTGCAGGAAAGAGGATGTAACAGAAGGAGGTATGAAAGCTCTTTAGTTTTTAAAGGTGGGGAATTGGTATTTCAGAAGCAAGTATGGTAAGGCAAGATGACTGAATACTAAATTGGACATCTAGATGAAAGACACATTTTGAGGTGGCTAAGTGGGAAGCAGTTGCGGTGATGGAAGTAAGGATGGTTTGTCCTTTCAGGGAAGAAAGGAGTGGTAAAATGAATAGTGTTTGGTTATTTAGCTATATTTTCTTATCTCTTATTTCCTTCTGATAAGCTCCTTTGCTCACTTTTTTTTCTAAACTTTTCCACCTTTCCTTCAGGTGCTTAGGATAGTATACATAGCCCTTCCTTCTCCTATTTTCCTTACAATCACGTCCCTCTGAAATAGGATGGGCTGAAAAAGAAACAATAATTGAAACTATTCAGCTTCTGTGAGTGAGAGAGACCTGTTCCTGCTCCAGCACCATCACTACTATATCCCTTTGGCTAGTATGTAAAACTTTTTCTTTTTTTAGCATCAATAAGGAAATGATTTGGCTTTAACTGCTTCTGGATTTTTTCCAGCTCCCTAATCCAACCTACAGCCATAGGTTTACCTGGTGAGCTCCCATCCATATACTAAACAGATCTTACCCTGCTTAGCTTTTTAAGATCACCCAAAGTCAGACACTATATCTGATAGTGGGTTCAGCACAAAGTGAACTGCAGAATTAAGGCAGCAGTCCAATGTCAATTTCCAAAAGCATCAAGCTGTTGAAATAGTGCACTACAAATAAATATAATTTCAATGATTTGCTTCTGTTGGATGCAGTGGACATGGAATCACAGCCATAATATATCTGAATTGTTGCTGTTGCTAAGGAGAACCACTTATGGTGGTTTCATTTTAATGGATGCCAATTAGTGTACATTTGAAGTGACAATAAAGTTATCCTAAGTCTAAGTTAAGAGTCAAAGTAGAAAAATATACACTATCTTGGGAACCAGATACTGGTTAAAGTTAAGTTAAAGTCAAATCTGTGCACATTTTACAACCTTGGTCTAGATCAGTTAAATATGGTTTTGCAATCAAAAATTCATTGCAGAAGGGAACTAAAGCACAGTAATCTGAGATTTACCATGATACAAATACCCCAGAGATTTGGGGACAGAAAGTACACAATCATTACTCTTATAAAAAATACAGTGTTCGTTGTGGACTCAAATACAATATTGGCATCAAACAGCCTTTCAGGTACCATTCAGTGAAGGTAAGAGGGATTTTTACAAAATCGAAATTTATTAACTTTGTCTCTGCTTTTCCTTTCATGTATAATTCAGTCACCATCTGGATAGGCTTATAGAGATCAGTGCAGCTGAAGACCTTGAACTGCCACTGATGGTTTAAATCTTGTACCTGGATATATTGTTGATGAAGCCTCCCTGTTAACGGTGGGTTAACTGTGTGCTGAACATTGCCATATTTCAAATCAGCCAATCAGAATAAAAGCTGTAGTTCAATATTCCCGCACTTTTGTTGCATTTTTCTAACTGCCTCTGAGAAAAGCCTCTCCCACCTTTTCCTAACTGATTCCTTGTCACATTCATGGCTGCTGTTCTCTCTTATTGTTAACAAAGAATGAGCAAGAACGTCTTTCTTTATTAATATTGTTTATTAATAAAAAGCATTAACCAAAGGCATTTCTTGTGAGTATTCTGTGCTGCAGAGACATAGGGCAACGATATCATCACATTAATTACATGACACTCCCTTTTCCAGCATTGACATTTTTCCTTATCCATGGACATTATTGAGGATGCTTGATAAGCAATGATTGCTGAACATCCTGCAGCTTAATTCTCTTCAAAGAGTTATCACTGGGTGTGTCATAAACAATTGAAATTCACCTGTTTATCCCAATGATAGTTTGCTAAAAGCAATCATTCAGTTAGCCTCTCTGCCTCATTTTTCACAGCTGACTACAAACATTCTCAACTTTGCTCTATTTCTGAAAAGTTTGTATAAATCAGTGTTGAGGTTGAAATTTGTTCAGTTTGCATTTCAGCTTGTACTTATTTAATTCAAACATTTAATGAAACATTATCCTTCCACTTTGTCCAGTTTTAGAGGTGCTGCTTTGCAAGCAAGCAGACATGGGACAAACAAACATTAATGGGAAATGCATACAAGTACCTAAGCATGTGAAAAGTAACATACACACTTGTATTAAGTAATGAAGTAGAATTCCCTTCTTGTATTAAAGGAAATTACTTGGAAAAAGACATAATTCAGATAAGACACTTAAACATGGAAATGTACCATTTTTTCTGGAGATTTTAATTTACACACTGATCCAAAAACGGAAGAGAACAAACTGAGAAACAAAATGAGATCATTTCTGATAGAATGTTGTCCATCCTGCCTTGTAAAGGAATATGGCAATAACCTTAAAGAAACTATGCACAGGTAAGTAAGGGAATATTAAAGACAACTCAGTCCTGAGAGGGAAGAAGAGAAAGAATCTCAAAATAACCCCACCCCTATTTTGTTTGATATAAGAAAGGGCAGAAGGAAATAAGATTCTACTGTATTATAAATAAGAGTCTAGTATGTGTTCCTTTAGTGCTTGCACTGATCCTGAGATTACCCACTTCAAAGGGCTTACATCACTAAATTGGAGGCAAAATAAATAAGATTTAGTTACTAATAGCATATAATCCAATTGTAAAGAACAGTCTGGTCTTAACTGAAGGCATAGGAATTGTTCTCCTTATTGTGAACTACAATATGTAAAGAATACAAATCCATCTCATACTAAGTCTAAATATTTATGCTGAGTAGAATTTTACTCTTCAGGAAGTCATTCAGAAAAGTATGACTAGAGAAGTCTTAATGGATATTTGTGAACATTTTGTGTGTGTGGAGTCAAATGTCGCTTGTAAGATCTTGCAGTAAAACTAATGCAAGTAATGCAGTAAGAATTACTTATAAAGCATACAAATAACAAATTGAATGATTAATCAATAGTCCAAATTGAGTTAAATGTTCTGTGATGTGTGATATACCTACCATTCCTTATTTAATGTATAAAGGATGTATAAATATGATCAGGTTATTGGTATATTGACAAATCAACTTTTATTATGGTTAAAGACCAGCATAAACCTTCCTGTACTTTTGAAAGCACATGATGGAGTTGTTGTCTGAGAAACTAACTGATTTATAGTACTTCAAATCTTATACAGGCAATGAGGGCAGTGACAGTGACTGGAGGTCAGGTCTTCCTGCCACAGTGCACGGTAGCCAATCGGGTACAGCCTGCAATGAAATGAGATGCAGCAGGCCATCTGGAAGCATTACTTGATCTAGCAAACTTTAGACCTACAGCAGAAAAAGACAAGAAGTTGCCTTCCTGGTAGGCTGAATTTAAGTTGAGAACAACCTTTTCTGTTCCTATCCCTAGAATTCATCAGGAGCTCATGTTCTTGTAGGACCCAGACGAAGGGCCTTCTCTGTAGTGGCTCCCTCCCTTTGGAATATTATCCCTTCAGAAATTAGACTCTCCCCACTCCCACTTTGACATTCTTTCATAAGGCCCTCAAGACTTGGTTCTGCAGTAAGTCCATCAAATTGCTGTTTGACTATGTTTTGTTGCTGGGGAAAGGAGGAGAGGTGTTATTGTTTATTTTTTTCTATACTGTGTTTTATTGCTGGTAAGCCGCCTAGAGCCTATGTGAGTGAGTAGGCAGCTATATCAATTTTCTAAATAAATAAGCAAGCTGGCCATGAGGATCAACCCTGCGCTTACTGGAGGCCTAAGAAATCACAAAAATGGGGCCACTGCCCCATGGGATCCAAACCTTGTTATACTGAATTCTACAAGGTCATCTGTATTTAGCTCCTTTTTCCAATAAGCAATACTTGGACACAGTGATTAGAAAGCAAGTCTACTGCAGCACATACTAAAAATGAGGTTGCAAATTCTATAGGAGTGTTTAAAATTCTTAGCTGAAATTCTTAGTCGACAGGTAAAATGTTCAATACAAAATAGTCAATGTTCATCAAAATCAGCACATAAGATTAATGCTATTTTCGTAATGTCAAATATTCAGTCAGTGTTCATTAAAATCAGTACATAGCATTAATGCTATTTTCATAATGTTGAAAAAAGCAATCAGCTTAGCTCCATTCCTTTTTTCTTATCATTTTAGCTCATTTTTTCTTTTATATAGTAAAATTTAACATCATTAAATCAGTTAAATTTGTCAAAAGAGAGTTTTTGAGAATTGTTCTTTTTCCCCACTCCCTTTGTTCCAACACCTTTCAGTAATGTAGAGAATTCAAAGAGACTGTTTTCAACCCACTTGAATGCCATCAAGTTTCACCCACATGCTAGTTTGGTGATTTCTAATCTAGGCATTTTAAAGGGAGCAAAATAATTTCAATGAGATTTCTTATTGGTCTGTTTGTATGTGGGAATGGAAGAGAAGAAGAATAGTTAAACGTAATTTCAAATATGCATCTGGATGTCCATTTGGCCTACTGTTGGACCTAAGCCCAAAGATAACAATGTTAAATCCAATGAGTCCAATTCTTTATTTGCTTACACCTAATAGACAGAATTTTGCCAGGCTATAGTTAATTAGCTTCTAATCTCATAGACATACCCTGAGAGCTTCTGAACCTTTTCATCTGCCCCCATTCAGTTCAGGACTGCACAGTCCTCTTCTTTTGGGCCTCTCTCTGGAATGTGCTGCCTCCTCCCTCGAAATCGACAGTACTGTTGCTGAGATTGCCACACACACAAACACACTCCTTCCCCAGCTGTATATTCCAGCACACCTACAGCGTTAAGACTACAGTTGCTTTTTAAGCAAGAATTTTGTGCACTAAAGCTAATGGGTACACTAAATCTAAAAAGAATCCACAAAGTTAATTGCAGCAGAATAAATAGCTACAATTAAAATTTCTTAGAAGGGATAGTCTAATTCCTGTAAAATTCTCTACAAATGAAGACCTATTCATTCACAGGATAACAAACCAATTGAATCCAGCTTCTCTGTCTAAAAGTAGGTGGAGGCATTTTCAATCTGCTCCTCAATGCAAGGTAGTGATTTTGGAAAAGAGTGTAAGGCTTGCCGACCTTACTTCCTTGGATATGATAGATTCGAATTAATACCCAAGGAACGAGGTACAAGTATTTATATTAAAAATGACATTTTATTTCTGGCCAGAGAGAAAATGGGGACCTTCTCCATTTCATCTATGCAGGACCAGATGAAATGGATAGATGCTGAGTACATGTTTTCCTGGGATTCTTATACAAAAAAGATCAAAGAAAGCTTTTGAAGTCCATATAACATCTATAACGTTGACACTTTAACAGTCTTATCCGATAAAGATCTTTTTCCATGGGATGGAAGGAAACCAAGTGTCTTCTCCTTCCTAGAGAGTAATAAAAGGTTCAATAGTCACATACATTTAGCAATAAAGAGTAAATAGTAGCTTTTGGGATTACATACCTAACAGTACTACAGGATGCAGTTATTGTCATACATAGGCAATAAAGAGTAATAAAGAATACCTCTTTTGGGAGTAAATACATACATATAATAAACACTAAAAGATAGATTCCTATGGGGGTTTTTCTCATCGCCTCTTCCTGGGATGCTGCCAGCTTTCTCATAACAAAAGGCTCCTTAATTATCCCTTAATGGGTTTCCTTTTCTCAAAGTTCCCAGGGAAACTTTAATACGATCTCTGAGAGATGGGGTGGGAGAATTTTGGCTTTCTGGGATTCTTTAGGATTTTTTAAGTTATTCTACTTGTCATTTAATAATTGTATCTACCCATAATCAATTCCATTATTATATGCTACGAATCACTTCAAGAGATAAGAGCTTGAGGGCTACAATAAGTTTCAACAAAATGAACATTAATTATTTTGGGGAAAATAATAACATTGCCATAAAAGGGCAAAGTGCACAATAATCTGTTATTTCACTCTCCATTGCAAGAATGGTGCAATTTATTTTGCCAGTGTGCATTT
The DNA here is from genome assembly GCA_032468235.1 of Pseudoxyrhopus heterurus. NCBI lineage: Eukaryota > Metazoa > Chordata > Lepidosauria > Squamata > Pseudoxyrhopus > Pseudoxyrhopus heterurus. The sequence goes on along the minus strand of JANHJO010003637.1, from coordinate 50,582 downwards.
TTTTTAAAATGTATGCTTATTCTGTAAAACTTAAACAATTTTCCATTGTTATTCCAAGTCATCAAGTCATGGTTAAAAATAATAGATAATGCCTAAATTCAGAATATAATTTTGAGGATGGTGAATACAGAATATAGAATAACAGAGTTGGAAGGGACCTTAGAGGTCCAAACTCCTACTCAAACTGGAGACCCTATACCATTCCAGACAAATGGCTGCCCAATCTCTTCTTTAAAACCTCCAGTGATGGAGCACCTACAACTTATAGAGGCAAGCCATTCCACTGATTAATTGTTTTCACTGTCAGGAAAGTTCTCCTCTATTCTAGGTTGGATCTCTCTTTGATAAATTTCCAACTTATCCTGACCTCAAGTGCTTTGGAAAATATTGTAGGTTGACTTTCTCTTCTCTGCGATAGCTCTTCATCTCACCCCACTCCTTCTTTTCATTAAACTAGACATACCCAATTCCTGTAACTATGCTTTAGCCTCCAGCCCTCTCATCATCTTTGTTGCTCTTCTCTTTCTAGAGTCTCAATATCTTTTTATTGTATCATGGTGACTAAAATTGGATGCAGTATTCCAAGTGGTCTTATCAAAGCAGTATAAAGCAGTACTACACTTCATGTGATCTTGATACTATTCCTCTGTTGATTCACTGCATTGGCTTTTTTGCCAACTGCACCACACTGCTGGCTTATACTTAAGTATTTGTCCAGGAGGACTCATAGATCCCTCTCATTGTTACTGCTGTTGAGCCATGTACCACCTATTTTATACCTGTCCATTTGATTTTTCTTGCTTAATTGTAA
>JANHJO010003637.1:25082-45489 GCA_032468235.1 Pseudoxyrhopus heterurus | reverse complement strand
CCTTCCTTCCTTCCTTCCTTCCTTCCTTCCTTCCTTCCTTCCTTCCCTCCCTCCCTCTTTTCCCTTCCCCTTATTTTTCTTCCTTTCTCTTCCTTTCCCTTCCTCTCCTCCGTTCTCTGCTCAATTATCTTGTTTTCTTCCTTTCTTCTTTCCTTCCTCATGAATGTCCAAGTGAAAATTTCAATATTGTTACAAGATCTATCTTAGGGAAATTTCAGACTCTATCTATATGGACCCTGTGGATGAAACCTGTGAGCATGTGCTTTATCAAACCAATTTTGTGAAGTCTTAGCCAATGCCACTCTCCTGTAGCACACAACTCCTGCTTCAGCACAAAAAGGGGGATCCGAATTGTGTGAGGGTGTGGTGATGTCATGACCTCACATTTCAGAAGACCCTGTGCCTGGAATCCCAGGTGTGACAACCTGTTGTAGGCCGCACAGACCTACAAGCATGGCTGGTGGAGAACGGCTAGGGAAGACCGGGACAAGGTTAAAACTGAAGTAGACAACCATCTTACCATGATTCACCCAATCCTGTAATCTGGGATAGAACAGATTCCGTAAAAGTAAAAATTATGAAACAGGAGGGAACACTTCGTCGCCATCATTAACTCAGAAAAATCAAAGAGTCAGCGAGGGGTGGGCTGTGAAAATTTTAGCAAGGGGTTCTCTGCCCGGTTGCTGATGGGCGTGGCCATGGTGGGTATGGCCTAGTCGGCCTCCTGCACCATGGAGGGGGGCGCGTTTTTATCCTTCCCGGGTTCCAGAGGCTTTCCTGGAGCCTCTGGGAGGGTGAAAACAGCCTCCCCCAGGTTCCAGAGGCCCTCCAGAAGCCAGAAATCAGCCTGTTTCTGGACTTCTGGAACTTCCGGGAGGGCCGTTTTTTGCCCTCCCCGAGCCTCCATGCAGGCCCTGCACTTACCTGGGATCTAAAATGGGCCGCGTGGAGACTCCTGGGAGGGGTGGGGTGGGGTGGGGTGGGTGGGGCCAGCCAGGAGTGGGATTTGGGGGTTCTCCGAAGTGGGCAGACTCTTAGCAAGGGGTTCTCCCAAACCCCTGCAAACCCCCAGCAGCCCACCCCTGATATTGTGAAGCAGAAGTAGTCCTTGAGGGATCCTGCTTGTTAACTATTCAACTATTTGAATCACGTTTAGCAACTGTTTGGAAATCATTGGAATTTTAATGTAACTGTTGCATAAAAATATATGGCTTCACTGTTTTGAACAGTATTTCTTCCTGGCACAAATTACTCTTTAAAAAGTATTTAATAGAAACAGCAGATAGCAGTGTACCCAGAATTGAGTTCTTCACTCAAGTGATGCCATTTCCTTGTATTGAATTGGCTAGCCAGAAAATAACTTTATTTAATGTTTGTAGAACACTTGTGTGAATGAAAGTTGTACTACTAAAAGTTAAATAATAAATAATGGCAAAGGAAGTAGGTAAATATGCTTCAAGAACATTTCCTCTCTTTGGACTTCAAAGTTACTGGGAAATCAGATTTAAGTAGAACCTTGGAAATTGAGCTACAATGAAAATATGACAGTGTAGGCATTAGCTTGAAATGTGTAGCTTTGGAAAGACCATCTCTTATTCATGACGCTTTCATTTAATGCTGCTTATTAATCTGCACAGTGCTCCAGAACTGAGTACAATGAGAAAGCTCTTGACTTCCCCAGATTTCTCTTTTCCTGTTTAAAAACGGAATTGTGCATGACAGTAAACAAAAGGAGGAAAAAGTACTTAATTTCCTTCATTTATAAAAATCTGTATGAATGCCAGTATTTGTGGAAATTACAGTAAAATTTGAAATAATGTTTTAATTGTCAATTTAAGAGTCTACCTGTATATTCAAATTAAGCTAATTTAAATATAGATTCTTTTCATTGTGGCTTTCTGAATTAAACATTTTTTTCATTAAAAACACAAATGCTGTTTTTACTGTGATTTTCTTAGAGCTGACTCAAAAGCTTAACTATGATTTGGTTAAATCAGTAACCAAACCAATATGTTTAACACGATTAACTAACATGTTTTCCATATTGAGCTGAGTGATAAACATTTCGTATTACTATAGTTTTAGCTTATGTACCAACAATATAATCAAAACCTTGGCAAGCTGGTAAAATCTGAAAAAAACAGAAGAAGGGAGGGAAATATTGGCATTCATTCTGTTTCAAGTTAAAGATCTAAACTGAAAGTCTTTCACACCTTTTAACATACACCATAGTGAAAGCATAATATTCTTAGTAACTCATGGATCAGCAATGCATTATTTGCTGGTATTAGAACAGCCATAGAACACCAAGATAGTGACCACTTACCTCAATTACTTTTTAAAGCAATTACAAATATTTTTTAAAAGGCCAAAAGATGTCATGAGGTGTCTGTTTTCCTATATAAAATCTCATGACACTTGGACATAGGTACAAAATAATGCAGTAGTATGCACCACTTGAGAAAATTACACATATATGCTATAACATATAGTTTTCATTCATTTAAAATCATTTGGGGTTTAAAGATAATAAAGATGCCTGTGTCACAACGCCATTGTAATTGTCTCTGGACTGAAAGATTCAGTCAGATACAATAGGGTCTGACAAAGTTTGAGGAGAAATAATAAAAATACTTTAGGAGCAGAACTGCTTGTTTCTACAATGGGAATCTGAAAATGAAGCAGTGAAAATAAAGATAATTTGGAAAATCAAAGATGATAACTTCTATTTCTTCATTATGATTCTGAATTAGAACTGCTTTTAAATCTTCATTCTGTTGTCAATAGAATAGGGTTAGGGTTCTATTTATTCATTTTTAAAATCACATTTTGGATATGAAACTTGTTCTGTCCTTAATTACCAGAATTTTTCTCTTTCTAGAAAGTGCCTTATAAACTTGGATTCTCCAATTGTTAAGATCTTTGTTTCAGTTTGCTGGCATTATGCACTGTCCAGCAGATAACATATTTCAAACATGACATTTTTCTGATGTATCCAGTTAACAATTTAAAAAGATTGACTGGCTAGTTAATTAAAATAGGGAAGCTTTTATTTTTAATTACCACCCCAAAAGTATGCTAGAATCTACAATTATGAGGCTCTAATATTTCAAAATGCTAAATATAATGTTTTTATGTTCTCTATCTGTGGAGTAGTGATTCCTCCCCATTTTTGTGGTAACACATTTCTGTTGTAAAATTAGTCTCTTCATGCTGTCTGCCCCGTTTGAAGTGTGTTCTGTTTTAGATGCATTGGAATCTTAAATGTGTGTAAAATACAATCCCTGGAAAAGGCTATATGATATGACCATAGATGCAAATGGCATGATTTAGGCAATGTGGGCTTGTGTGAGGAAACCTCGAGTTGTGCAGCAGATTCCTAGGAAAGGAGACTTAGAAAGCCATGTGAAATTCAAAGGAGCAAAACAGTTTCTGACAAGCAAAGACTTAGTGATTATAGCACTAAACTCTACCACGCCATATAGAAATGTAAAGAAGTTGAGTGTATTTATTTGAGAGCTTCATGCCACAGAGATTTCTCCCCCTTCTTCCCCCTTCTGCCCCTGCTAGATCCATTGTAAAAGTTCTTTTCTAGTTATTTGTGTTAGTATCCCAGTTCATTGGCCCAATATATGATTCTTCATAAAAATGCACTGTATTTTCTGAGGAAACAATGATCCACTGCATAGTCTTTCAGAGTTAAAAATACAGGCAAGTGTCATGCTTAAACGATTGTATCATGAAGTAGCAGTGAGGCCTACAAATATTATTGGGTGTTCCATCTTCCTTAGTAGTAGTGCCTGCAACACAGGCATAAGCAGTTTTGTCAAGATGATTAATTATTATCATGAACAATACAGAAAAGCACATTTGAAGAAGGTCAGTATAACATCACCATCTTTGAAAGGTACTGAAAATTTGAAAGACCAACAAAGACAGGAAATTATTGTCATGTAAATTGTGTGAGATAGCTGTTTTTGCAATGCAAGACTCTTCCCCAACTCATTTATTTACCTATATTTCATAAGGACATTGAACAACACAGGATGATTAAAATGTGATAGTAATTACCTAGAGTCATTCTTTGCAGTAGAATAACTGACTTTGTGCAAGGAAAGTATTATTCATTTCCATTAGCTGAGTGTGTTCCTGTCATGCCTTGATCATAGTGATATAATAAACCAGGAAATGATTTACCATGATTCATATTTCAAAATTGACTTACATTTACTTTTAGAACTTAACAGTTTTTACATTTAGAATTATTTTTTATTCAAGCACAATTTTATTTGAACACAATTAACTTTTTACTATTAATGTAAATATTTTTATCTCATAAAATTGTCTATTGTGAATTAAACAATAACATAACTTTAAAAAACTCACTGATGAGAGTCCTATGATTTCTTCATTCAAGAGAAAAGTAGGAGACTTAACTTTGTCTTATAGCACAATGGTCCCCAATCTTTGCGATTTGGCCTGGCAGGGGAGGTGGAAGAGGGGAACTGGGCCGGCACTCACAGGCAGACATCTCAACTTGTGCGTGCAACATGTGGACACAGGCTGGCCCGCCACTTCCGCAAGTCAAGCTCACACATGCGCACCACCCGCTGCTCACGTGGCCCGATTCCGAATACATAGTGGGCTGTGGCCCAGGGGTTGGGGACTCCTGTTATAGCATGTAAACTGAGCATTTGGGTTTGGTTTGATTTTAAAAAAATATTTTAAGCATAGAGTTAAACTATAGCACAGAACACTTGGAAATCAATTTTCACTAGAGCAGCTGTTTCACTAGATTATGTAGAGAACAGACTTTGTTATTCATTTATGCAAAAAAGTCTTGGGAACCTCTGACTCAAGGTACATTTACATGTAGTCCTTGACATACAACCACAATTGAGCCCAAAATGTATGTTGCTAAGTGAGACATTGGTTAAGTAAATTTTGCCTCACTTTACGACCTTTCTTGGCACAGTTGTTAAGTGAATCATTGCAGTTAAGTTAGTAACATGGTTGTTAAGTGAATCTGGCTTTCCCATTGACTTTACTTGTCAGAAGGTTGCAAAAGCTGTTCACATGACCCCGGGACACTGCAACTGTCATAAATATGAAGCAGTTGCCAAGGTATTTTCAGGTCTCGGGTACCATTGTATAATGACCTAGCCCCTCTCTACTAACTTTCAATTAGTGAAGTTATGAGATTTTACAGTTATATAAAATTTAATAAAAGGGATGGTTTTGAAGGATATAAATAAAAGGTACTTGAAGGATATGGAAGGAAAAGCTAATAGAACAACTGGAGTTGGTTAAGATCAGGAATGTTAAAAGAAAGAAATGGAAGACTTTATTTTAGTGGCTCAAAAAACAAGCTTGGCCAACTAATTCCATGAAGGCAAAAACTCAACATGTAACAAACAACAGAAAATATTTCCTTTGTAATAAAAAAGATGAAACAATTGACCACTTGATCAGTGGCTGCAGCAAAATTTCACAAATTGAAGCAGCGTTATGATCGAATTGCCAGAAATATTCATCGGAAATTTTGCCAGAGGGTTGTATTTGAATTCAACCACTAAACTACTGGGACTCTCAAGTTGAGATATTTTGGAAAATGAGCAGTCTTATGGGACTTTAAGATCCAAACATAAAGGCATGTAGTTCACAACAGACCGCATATAACAGTTTTTGAAAAGAAGAAATTCTGGTTCATTGAAATTGCTATGCCAGGTGATGCTAGAAGGATTGTGGCAAAAGAAAGCAGATAGTGGCAATAGTAATATGATGCCTTGGGTACAATCCCGAAATAACTGAAGCACCCACTTGAATACCATCAGCACTTGCAAAATCACCATCAGTCAAATATAAAAGGCATTGGACCAGGAACATCCTGCAATGATACCTTTATGCCATCAAGAAATAGCATCTGCCTATCCCGATTCCAAATTTTTATGAAGAGCTCTGGACTACTTGTGAAGGATATTAAGGTAGCATTGCCAGATTTAGTCTGCAAAAATCTGGGCAACCATTAAATAGCAGCACATAGAAAGTATTTGTAAATCAAATACTGGCAAGGTTAAAAAAAGCCTTTATTTCCATTAAAGAAAATAAAATTCTCTTTTGCTATTTTGAGAAGTAAAGATTTGTTAACAACTTCAGATGAAGCATGGCAATTGTGTTTTCCCATAGAAACACCCTGTTTGCTTCATTTCTGTGTTCTTAACCGGTAACAGACTATGCCTACATTACTGAGTACTTACCGACATTTTTATTTTCTGTGGAAACAATTTTTGAAAATATGTATGCCCTCTTACTAGTGTTGGTTTACTTCTCCAGGACTTGAATAAACGCTTGTCACTACCTGCAGACATTAGGATACCTGATGGATATCTTGAAAAGTTGCAAATAAATAGTCCACCATTTGATCAACCAATGAGTCGACGATCTCGTAGAGCATCATTGGTAAGCTCGTTTACCTGAAATAGATAACTTTACTATGTCCTTCATACTTGCATTGCAGCACAGAAGTTTAGATATGTTACAGCAAAAAGATAGGTGTCTTAGAGCACTTGCAGCTGTACTATGATATAATTCATTTAATTAAATGACATATTAATATTTTCTTAAATAAGGCTCAATGTCTAGATTCACCGATAATGCTAAGCTTAATTCATGATTTACAAACTATAGTAATTTAGATCCTCTATCAACAAACATAAACGTTAGCTTATTATAAAGTGTGAACCCAACTGATTTTCTCTATTATACTTATGAAATTTGTTTAAAAAATAGGAAGACAAATGTGGGGATGGGATCTCAAATATAATAACAAGACAGTGGATAATAAACCATATTTATAAATACAGCATTAAACAACATAGTTTTTGTTGCTAAGAGATGTGGTCATAAAGCACGATATCAGGTGACCACATTGCTTAGCAACAATAACAACACTTACTTACATACCACTCCATAGTGCTTTATAGTACTCTCTAAGCAGTTTACAAAAGCCAGCATGTTGCGCTCAACAATCTGGGTCCTCATTTTACCAACCTCGGAAAGATGGAAGATGACCTTGAGCCAGAACTCCTGGCTGTGTGCAGAGTTAGCCTGCAATACCGCATTCGAACCACTGCGCTACTATGGCTCCAGAAATGGCAACCCTGCAGTTCTGGTTGCCATCGTAACCCAGGACTCTGCAGTTCATTAAACTGGAAGAGACAGAAGTCCCAGGCAAGCAGGCCGGCGGTGAGAGCAACAGGCAAACGAGGATTGTGCAGTGTTCTGGAATACAGGTGCCGGAGGGAGGCAGGGGTAACCGTGAGCAGTGCTAAGCAGCACAGATGCTGCAAGGGAGTGAAGGGAACCACATTCAGGTGCTACAGAGCGTGGGTGGGCAAAAAAGCAGTAACCGTAACTTCCAACTATCTGCTGGCTTCTCCATTAATTTTGCTTGTGGGAAACTGGCAGTAAATATCAGAAATCACAATCACGTGGCCTTGTCTTGCTGCAGTATTGTAATCACAAGCCAGGCACCAAATGCTCGGATTCTCCCTGGATCAGTCATATGATCCAGGGATGCTGTGACAGCTGGAACTCTGAATACTGGTCATAAATCCCTCTTGTTCAGTTCCATCATAACATCATACTCTGATTTATAATCCATGGACTATCTGCAGGGTTTAAGATCCGAGTAAAAGTAAAATAATCTCTATTTAAATAAATAGAGAAAAAAGTTTTTTATAGATTTTGAAATTCTCCAATTCATTATGAATTATGCAAACAAATTGGTTTAAAACATTATTTAGTACTGTTTTATCATGTTTTCACTTTTAAGTACTTGCTGACTATAAGATATTCAACCTGATCCCTTGGGTCTTCCAAAGATTTACCCATCACTCCAGGGCTTTGTTCTAAAGAGCCATTATTAATTTATCTAATTAAAGACTTGCTCAGTTTCAAAGGGAAAAGGGTACCTTGAAATATGTATCTTTTCCAAGGATCAGACCACAGTTGTGAAGGGCAGTCTCAATGGCCTCTCCCAACTACACAAAGAGATGTTTTTGGTTTTTTTTATCTCTGTTTGCTAAATGAAACTTGCAAACACACCCACTTGCATTATAGAAATAAGTTACCTTCCAGACTTCAGCAGGTTTGGCTTAACCAGAGTTCCCATTCAAAGTGGCACGTAGGAGAGTAGTCAGGTGGAGTCCAAAGGTCAGAGCTTGTAGCAGAATTGTCGGTCAATCCGAGTGAAAAATCAGAGTTGCAGGGTTCATGAGTCAAGGCATATCGAGTGAGCATTAACAGGCAGTTGTTCTCAATGGAGAGCTTGTGCTTGCTGTTCCTCTTTAATAGAAAAAGCCCTGGTGTAGTCTCATTTAGTGGGATGGGATTCCTTCCACTTGAGCAGTCTTACAGAGTGCCTTGATGCTACTCTTTGCAGCCTGCTGGGCTCACGCTTTGGAAGGGAGCGGTAATTTTGCATCTTCATCTTCAGAGAGTGATAGTAGCTGTATCTGCCAATTACTGGCCTGTCCAACCTCCTCTGCTTGCTCAGACAGCAGTCTGTCTGTTGGTGCTGGAGCTAGTTGCTTGTTATCTGTCAGTCTTTCTGGACCTGATTCTGGTTCCTCATTGTCAGTCTCCTCCTCTGTCTCCAAATCAGAGCCATCCATGACACTGTCTACACCGAGGAGTTCCTTAACTCCTTGAAGACAAACTCTGATATATAAGTGTTTTTCAAGTAAAGCATCTTTTTTCTTTCAAATCCGAAGTGCTGCACACAGCCCTCCTTTACTGAATATATGTTTCTCCAGCCCAGCAGCAAGAAATTCGATAGATGGTATGACCACAATTGGGGACAGAATCATGGTTGTTAAACAAAGCATAGTTAAGTGAAACACCATGTGACTGCTTCACTCAACGACCACAATCCATTCTCTGCCCCAAAAGGATTGTCTTTTAAATCCATAGAGAACCTTCTAATGGTTTAGAATGCAGTGGCAGATGCAGTTTTGAATGCCCTATGGTAAACCTGATTAACACCACTGATGCACTGGATTCCAGTTGCTTTCCAGATGCAGTTCAAGATGCTGGTTATCACTTTTAACATCTGCAGTGTCTTTTTAAACTTTGAAATAAGTCCCACTGGGTTCAATGCAACTTATTTCCTAATAAAAGATCAGGAGCACAGCCCCTATGAGTGTGTTCTGAACAGCCTCCTTTGTCCTGATTAGACTCCCTATACAGCCTAATTTCAATTTTTCTGAAAGAGTTATAATCTTAAAAATTACTGCACCAACAATGGGAAACTGACATGCTGCTACAATGCATACATTTAAGCACAAATGTTTCTTCCAAGAATGCCTCTTGCTCCAATGTAAATCTCAGAGACATTCTGGGTTAATAAAAAAAAATTCAAAAGCTTTTCTATAGAAGTTACCTGTGTCCAGAAAGTAGGATAACAGTGGTGAAGAGCATCTCAAGTCACTTGAAGGAATACCTGAAACAAGGTCATTCATTTCTGTTCTGATAAATGGAGATGTTATCATTCACCAACCTCCCCATGTGAATCATATGGCAAATAGGCAGTCCCTGTGTTAGCCATTTGGGGAATATTCCCATGTCAAGTTCTCAGAATTCTAAATGTACCCACTAACTAGCAATATTTGTTCACTACTGCCCTAGTGAACAGCACTTAGTTACCATATCTAATTGGTATGGAACACAATAAGAGATATGTACTATGACTTTTTAAAGGTTTAATTTGTTCGCTCATTAATTTAAATTTTATTTGACAGTATTATATTGCTGGCATACAAGTAGTAAATAGAAAAGCATAAACAAAAAAGTAAATGATAATAAAATCCAGTATAAACTAAAATATATCCAAAATTCCTCTGATAGTTACCCTTTCAACTAGGGCTCTTTGTTAAGTTAAGTTTATAGAATGCAAAAGAGATTAAGCTGAATGGACCTCCATGGGAAATGTGTTGTGTCTTCTAGTCCATTCTCAACAGGCCTTCTATAAATGATCAGACTGAAGTACACTCAGTTCTTGAAAATGAGAAGACTATTATTTTTTAATACACTTTCTATGCCTCCTATGTTTTGCAGAGTAATAGTTTTTTAATCATATGTAAACAATAATGATGTGCCCTAATAGAGATAGTAATAACATTTTAAGACAACACACATTATTCTATTATGAAGCTCTATGGTGAATAGAGACTGACATGGGCAAAGGAAACAATACTACTAAAGATTTAGTGCAAGCAAAGTTCATGTATCTAAGTGGTTTTCTAGCTCTCTTAGCTATTCAAATATGAGTATGGCTCAGGGACACTTTAGGTGTGCTTATGAATATAATGTAATGTTACACATTCTTTTTGTATGAATTATATCAATTGTATTTATTCCTTGTTTTTATTACAGTCTGAAATTGGATTTGGAAAAATGGAAACGTATGTTAAATTGGAAAAGCTTGGTGAGGTATGTCTGCTTTTTTAAGCTATCAATAAATAAAATTAGTATAAATTATGTTTTAAATGACAATAAAGGGCAATGACTTGTCCAAGCTCAAAATAAGAGATAGAGCACACTGGAAATCAAAGAATATATATTCCTTAGTGGTAATAATTGGCTTTCTGCATGATAATTGTGGACAATTGATTTCATTTAACAAAAGTACTTGTGATAAACATATTATGAAGTATTTGTTACACATATACTGTATAAATATATTTGAAGGGTCCTTGGTGCTCTCTGAGCTTACTTGTTTTCTTGCAGATGTTTCATATGAAGTATTGTTTACCCGATTGTTGGCCTGATGTTAACCTAATACGTTGTGAAATTAAAGAATTTTCATCATGTCTTCTGACTGCTAGTTGGTGTTCATAGATGTGTTCTGCCAGTCTTCTGCCTGTTTGTCCTACATAGTGGTTCTTGCAGTTATTACATTGTATGTAGTAGATGGCTCCTGTTTAAGACTGTAAACAATACCACAATACCACAATCAAGAAACTGCCAAAGAGTCAACAGCAAACAGCCCAACCAAAGAATCTCTAAGACCACCCCCACCAACACTGACAGGCAAGCCACCAGAATATAAACTGACAGCAAACCACACTCTTTACTAGCACTGATGATGTTACCTAATTTGGGTAATGAAACATCTGCAAGAAAACAAGCTCAGAGAGCATCAAGGATCCCTCATTTCAACCCTGAGCTACAAATACTTTCCTTTATTGATAAATACATTTTTTTCATACCTTTATACTGCATTGCTGTTGTTCTGCCCCAAGTGAATTTGAATTTGTTTCAAAAGTAAATGAATACAAAAGTTGCTGTTAGGTAGCTTCATAAATGTCATAAGCTGTTGTTTGCTTGCAGAAGTCTCATTACCCAACTAGATAACATCATTAGTGCATGATAGTTAACACCATCATCAGTATATGATTAAGGATACACAGATATAATATTCAGCTGATGGGAAGAGAGTTTTTCTCCCACCTAATATATCTTTAAAGTGAGAGGGTTGTTCCTGTGTACAGTACTTTGTAGAGACGTGCAAAATATATTGTTCTGGAAACATTACCTTCAGTTACTCTTCTAGGGTAATTCCACTCCCTCTGTTCCACGGGTAAGCCAATGGTTTTCCAAAATGTAATCCTTCAAATGGTATTACAGCCATAGGCCAGTTCTAAAGCAATCCTGTCTGAACTATCATGTCCAGTGCAGTATAAACACGTTCCAGATTATTAACTTCTGTGAAACTGCTGAACCACCCTTGGAATGGATAGATTGGCATGATCCAGAGAAGAAACAAAATGTTCCAGAGTTAGCCACAACCTTCCCTTTCAAGAACTGCGGAGTTTGCACATACTTAGTACAAAGTACTGAGCTGGATGGATTAATAATTTGAAATGGGTAGACACTCTTTCCTAACTTATGAGTAGGCCCTAAATAGTTTGGCACTGGTGAAGCTATTGGGAGTGTTATGAATCAGGCATAAATGGCTATGCTTTCAATGACACCATCCTTAAGATTGGGTTCTTTCAACCAAAATATAGTAATTAATATGTATCTGATTCTGAGCTAATAAAGTTCTAATTAATTTTTCCCCTTTAATGCAGAATTTGTAAATCAGATTTCATGTACATTCTTTATTTGCTATTCAGGGTACATATGCAACAGTATATAAAGGAAGAAGTAAGCTGACTGAAAATCTAGTAGCTTTAAAAGAAATTAGATTAGAGCATGAAGAGGGTGCACCGTGCACAGCTATTAGAGAAGGTAAGTAACACCTTTTAATTTGGATGAAAACATGAGCAGAAATTACAATTACATAATTGTATCTAATGTGAAAAAACAGGTTTAATAGGCCTGATAGACGTGGTTTCTCATTCAGAAACACCAGAGTAGAAAGTGCCTTGTGCATTTTTTACTTCTCCATAGATTGAAACAAATTTGGGGATAAGGGAAACATAAACTTAAGGCCTGTTGCTTATAACCTCTCCCCTCTCTCTCCCCTCCCTCCCTCCTTCCTTCCTTCCATTTCTATGGCCACTCATCTCAGTCAATGACTCTAGGCAGCTTACAATTCAGAAAATATATTATGGTAAAAACAGTAAAACCAATTAAAAAAAATTAAAAGCATCCAATTCAACATAAACAAAAGCAAGATATTTGGCCAGTTAGCAATATATCCAGGAAATGGGGCAATTAACATATTCAGTGCCTAGGCTGGGAATTTTGCTATTGTTTATGGCCTAGTATCAGAAAATGAAGCACTGATTATTTTTGCCAATTTGAAATAAGCTTCTTATTTCTCCAACATATGACCAAATCAAAATGCTTTAGAATTAAACAAACAAACAAAAAAGAATGTATTGAAATTAAGATTTAAAGTAACAGATTGGAGTGTCTCTAATCAAATTTAAAATAAACAGCAGAAAACTACATTGTTATTCAACTCTTTTGGTGTCAAACTTGATCGCGTCACATGACATCACATGATATATTGCAACATTTTTTGCCTTTGCGGAGCCAGGGTGGCCGTGGCCTGTGCGTGACACATCCGGCCCAAGGGCCACCAGTTTGACATCCCTGTTATATATGTTGCAAAAGGGATGGAGCTGACAAAAGCAGTGAAATTCTGCAGATGCCACTGATTTCAGGCTCAGAGAGTCAGCACAGAGCTCATTTCATTTCTCAGTTTTTTCTTAAATGAAGTGGTTTTCTGCCCACGATTTACTTCATAAATTTTATTTCCTTCTTTTCATCATCAAGATAACTATTGCTGCTTTTTATGTATGCTTTTGATCAACTCAGGGTATGTAACTGGATCTAAGCTATTTTGATGATGATGATGATCAGACTTCTCATAGATCTGTTTTGAGCAGAAAAGAATAGAAGTTCTGTGTAATTGCACTGAAAAGATTAGATCAATTTAGGCCGAATTGCTAATTGCAGCTATAGTTGATTTCAGTTGAATTATTTTTTCCTGGATGTGAAGTTCCTAAACCAAACTACAGAGCAGTGTGTGTGCTTCAAAACTGCTATTAATTAAAACAGCCACATCCTTTTTCAGATTTTACCCAAGCCTGAAAAAGATCTTTTTGCTTTAACAATGATTAGCTAAAGTAATTTTTAAAGCAGCAGCATATTTCTAAGGTGTACAAAGCACTATTTTAATGAATAGCATAAAGCTGCTGTGCTCACATGAGATCTGAAGCCCTTCTTCCTAATTACTTTTGAAGACTTATCAAAATAATGAAAAATAATTAAATTAGTACTACACATTTGCCACTCAATAGTACAGGTAGTCTTCGACTTATCACCATTTGTTTAGTGACCATTGGAAGTTACAATGGCACTGAAAAAAGTGACTGATGACTATTTCTTTCCAAATTTACAGCCGTTGCAACATTCCCGGGGTCACATGATCAAAGTTCAGACACACAGCCACTGACATGTATTTATGATGATTGCAGTGTCCCAGGATCATGTGATCATCTGATAAGTAAAGTCAATGAGGAATTCACTTAACCACCATGTTACTAAAGGCAGTGATTCACTTAACAACTATGGCAAGAAAGATTGTAAAATGGGGCAAAACTCACTTAACAACTGTCATGTTTAGCAATGGAAATGTTGGGTTCAATTGTGATTGTAAGTTGAGGATTACCTGTACAGTTTAGTTCACTAATTTCTGTATTTGACAGTTTATTCTGTTCTTTTTTTCAGTGTCATTGCTAAAAGATCTAAAACATGCAAATATTGTTACGTTACATGATATTGTCCATACAGACAAATCATTAACTCTTGTATTTGAGTATCTGGTAAGTTTTTTAAAAAATTCTCTCAAGTGTTTAGTTTATTCATCAAAAGCTATAGAGATAGAAATATGGTAAGCGAAATAATAATAATGTAATATTTACCTGGAAGGGTAATTTTTGTAGTCTTTTGATGCATAATTTTAATAGGAACTCACAGTGATACCTGGGAAAATGTTTTTCACTAGCTGATTAGTATAAGACATGCAGTACTTCTTTAGGTCTCCTTGAATTTTTTTTTTAAATCCACTTAATTATGTTCAATGTGAGCAAAATGTTCAGACCATAAACGTACATGGAGATGTTTTTTGAATTCTGTTGCTTAAGGCAAAAAGCATTTTTTCTCAAATACTGATTAAAATTAGAAATAGGTCTGTCAGCTGAAACATTTTTGTTAATCATCTGTCTCTGCTAATGAAACAATGAATTAATCAAAAGTTGCTGTACTAATTTCTTAATCTTGACCAGCATTGTAACTACTTCGGTGACCCTTTTAAACAAACTAATTTAGAATTTTAAAGAAACACCTTAAGGCTAGCTTTTAATATATGTTTAACATATGTTACTTCCATTTGTCCTGAATTAGAGGTAGGATATACATCAAAGTAAATAATTAACAATAAATAATAAAATGTCCTCTTATCCTTAATGCAAATTAGTTTTATTTTGACAGGACAAAGACCTAAAGCAATATATGGATGACTGTGGGAACATTATGAGTGTGCATAATGTAAAGGTGAGTTCTAATTTCTAATTTTCAATTTGAATTTTTCCTGAATACAAATGCTATCCATGTTCATACATTTTTCTAAATATTTTTTCTCTTTAGAAAATGAATTTTATTATTAAAATGTATTTAAGCATTGAGTATGAAAACCTGACTCATTGCAATGAATATATAAGGAATTTGATTTTATAAATTGATTCTTGCGTTCCAATAGACATTATTTATATTGTTACACTTTCTTTCAAGTAAGAGTAGCGTGCTCAATAAACAACAGCTGACAGAATAAATGTGGTTGACAGCATAATGTACTAGAACATCATGAGATTTGGATTATACAACCATCCAACTGTTCTTGTCTCCAACTTTAACCCTGTAGGGTCTTTTTTTTAATGTGGATGGGGGCAGGGTTAGGGTGGCAAAAATATAATAACTTTTCTTTGAAATTATGTTGATTTATATCTGATAGAGATATTAATAGATTCCAAATGTAAATCATTAACTTACTGGTATGTGTAGGTTTATCCAGACATGGAAGAGGCAACAAAAACATCTTTTAAAAATCCTTTATAAAAGGAGAATGAAAGACCATTTCTAGAGTAAATTTTAGGAGTAATGTGACAGGATAGCTAAAGTTTTATAACTATATATATTGAAAGATAAATAGCTGTCTGAAAAAAAACTGTTCTGTGACAAATGCAACTCATAGGTATATAAATCCATCTTTTGGAAGCCTTTAACATTATGGATAAATTGGCAAGCTTTGCAAAACCTCTTTAATGCTCTCAGTTGGTTCCTTCCTCTGTTCAGTATGGCAGGTACTTAGATGGTATTTTCAGTTATGAAAAAGAACAGGAAATAGATGATGAAAAAGACTTCCCTCTGCCTGAAGTTCTAGAGAACTATCAG
This sequence comes from Pseudoxyrhopus heterurus, assembly GCA_032468235.1. NCBI lineage: Eukaryota > Metazoa > Chordata > Lepidosauria > Squamata > Pseudoxyrhopus > Pseudoxyrhopus heterurus. Next base: position 29,520 of record JANHJO010003637.1, on the reverse strand, counting down.
AGTAGACAGTGTTGGCTGAGTGGACAAACAGGCTGCATTTAGATTTCTGTGTTTAGAATAGGTAAATCTAGTATTCTTATCATTGAGTTCTCTGGGTTTCTAGAAAATGGTTATAGGAAAATGGGATAGTAATATTCTGCTTTTTCATAGTACTTATTCGCATAAGCAAAATGAATATCCTGGAACTAGTGTGAGTTTGCAGTTATTACATGACCACACAAATCTCCTCTTGAATGGCACTGAGTGCTAATGTAGCCAGTACCTATATTGGATGTGGAACAAAAGCCTAAAACTCATTGGGTTCTGTGAGAGTGATGATATTTCAGCCACAGTTTCCCATATATAATCTAACAGGACAATTATTACCTGAGAGTAGAACATTTGAGTTTATACATGAGAAATTATTCAAACCCATGCTCAGTACTGCGATTTCTTTTTCTTTTTAAAATAAATTTTATTGTTTAAAATCAAAACAACAATACAAAAAAACCCCATAAGACATAAAAAGAAAAACACACAAACCAAACACAAATACAATATCAATAAAAATACATTTCATATATTGAGAGATAGATGTCTTAGGTGTTCACTATGTACATTTAATTTTCTACTTATCTCTTAATCGTTATCTGTATATATTTTATTTCATGTATATTTCAAATCTATATACAATTTATTTTCCATTTTTTCCAAATGTATTTTATGTGTCATCTCTGGTTCCACAATTGTAGCCAATTATAGAAGGCCTCCCATGTCTTATAATATTCTGTGTCATCCTTCCCTCTAATTTTCAGTGTCAGTCTATCCATTTCCGCACATTGTAAAGGTTTATTCACCCGCTGTTGTTCATTTGGGATTTCTTCTATTTTCCATGTCTGGGCATACAGAATCCTGGCCGCCGTCAACATATGTAATATCAAATATGTCATTGGTTTGGTATATTTTTTTGGGAGTATTCCTAATAGGAAAATCTCAGGTTTCCACTCAATTCTATCTTTTATCATTGTCTCTAACCAGTGACGAATTTCTCTCCAATATTTTTTTGCTTTGCTGAATTTCCACTTAAGATCCAGCAGCCCTCCCCTCTCTAAACTTCCAGAAAGCCATCTCTTCTCCCCCCAATCACTGGAACTGAATGAATGAGAATTGGACAACAGTGCTGCTGGTTGCATCAAGGAAGGTTGGTTGTGGTGCCAGGTTTCTGGTGTTTTTATTGGAGTTTGATTCTTTTTTAAATTTATTTTTGTATGATATCTGGTTTCATATAATTATGTGCAGTTCTAAGATGGTTGGCCATACAACCAATGAATCAATTAAATGCAAATGCCCAGCTATAGAAATGAAGGATACTTGGCACTGTTTAAAAAAATGCAATAGTTATTGATTGCAGCGTGATTTGTTGCTAACAAATACTATTCATCATCAGTGTCCAAAAAAAAGTATAGTTTCTAATCATGAGAAGTAGCACTTCCATTATATTCTGCATTGGTTAGAATCCCCGATCTTGAATTTTGTGTCCAGATATGGGCGCCAGTCTAGATTCAGACAGACTGGGACAGATTTATAGAGGAAAGCAACAGGAATATCAAGGTACTACGATTAAAAAGTACGAAGATAGATGGAAGAGCTTGAAAAGTTTAAATCTTCAGAAAATCTGCAGGAAGTAGGCGGCAGATATGGTAACAAGTCTTTAAAAACTGAAGGAGTGCCACAAAGAAGGAACTCAGGACTTGTTCTGTTGTTCCAGAAGGCACAACACAGAATCATGGCTATTGTATGTAAGGAGACAGATTCTGGATGATCGTTAGAAAAAAATATTATGAACAGTTAGAGAGTGCAACCATTTGCCCAAAGCGATGGTGGGCTTCTGTAGATTGGATATATTCAACAGAAAACTAGGCAGCTACCTGTCGGTGATGCTTTAATTTAATTTCTGTACTGAATATAAGGTTAGATTCTGTGGCCTGAATTTTTCCTTCTAATGCTGATGTTGTAGAATTGCCCTGTCCCTTTGGAAAAGTATGCAAAATGCAAAAAGAAGGCATAATTAAGAGTTGCTTTGATTTCCCCAACTAATGGACAAATTGTATTTACTTCTTGTATGTTTTAATCTTCTCAGCACCAATGAATGGAGAATGTGCTGCACGTATTCGGTAACATTCAGAAGGAAAAATTACTATTTAACCACTGTTTATTGATGGGGAGGAATGATGTTGTTTTAAATATCTAGAAATATGGTGTTTCAATCTTTCTGCCAATTTGTCTAAACATCGGATTAAATCAAGATAAGGAGGAAGTAGAGAAAGAGACAAGCAGGCAAAATAACAAGGCTAGCCTTTTTAACCGCTGGCCCTACCCTGCAGAAGTTCCTGCTTGCATATTCATGTACTAAGATCAATAAATTCTGGAGAGTTCCCTACCTCTCCTAGATCCAGCAGGAATTTTGCAAAGGATCAGTTGGGCAGCTGTAGAAAAGAGGACAGCATTAGTAAACAGGGTGTTACCATAGCTTAGGAGTAGACTAAATGTAGCACAAGGAGAATATCATAAGTTTACCTCATCACAGCATCAGCTAAGGCTAGCTAGTCTAATACTCCAAAATGTGCTACATTTAAAAATATATATACAGGTAGTCCTCGACTCACAACAGTTCATTTACTGACCATTCAAATTTACAACCCTGAAAAAGTGACTTATGACCGTTTTTCACACTTAACGGCCGTTGGCAGCATCTCCACGATCACTTGATCAAAATTCAGACACTTGGGAACTGACTCATATTTATGACGGTTGCAGTGTCCTGAGGTCACGTGATCGTCTTTTGTGACCTTCTGACAAAGTGAACAGAGAGGCCAGGTTCACTTAACAACCATGTTGCTAACTTAACAAGTGCAATGGTTCCATTGTGGTCGTAACTCGAGGAGTACCTGTATTATAAATGTTTCCATGCCAGTTCAAAACAAAATTTTGAAGTGGCTTAGAAAAGTAATAAAACATAAATAATCATCAAAAATAATTCAAGTGGATAATAATAGCCATCAACAGAGGATTCTCAAGTACGTTGCATCATCATAAAATTTTTGATGCCCAACTATGGTACCTGCCTAAACAGCCCAGGAGTCTTTGTCTTTCCAACTATTAAGAATTCAACTTTAGTTCAGAATGCTTGTTCCTGGTCCTCTCCCACCACACCTCATGGAGAAAGCTTGGTGTCTTCATCCACATACCTTGGTCAGGTAGATTCTACTTGGAGAAGCAACTTACAAGTTTCACAGGCCCTGGACTGTATGGAGGTTTATAAGTTACTATTCACACATTGAACTGCATCCAGAAACAAAATGGCAGGTTTATTTACTTATTAAATCTGTATGCCATAATACTGGCGTTATATGGCAATATGGCGCCACCAGAAGGTTCCACTTGGCCTCCAGGGGTAGTCCAAAGCAGAACAAATTACAGTAGTCCATTTTTATATTAATGTGGATACAGAAGCTGTCACTATCTAGCCTAAACATGAATTAAGGGAGTGTACATACTGCTGGTTATTATACTGTATAGTTGATGTAGTAGGCATGTGTGCATTGGGAACGAGAGATCAGTTTGAGCTGTCTTGAGTGCTTAGATTCAGTAGCTAAGCAGGATATAAATCACACAACTGAAGAATAAATAAAGACAGATGTTTGGTTAACTGAATGAAGAGTTCTGCTTCAGTTGGTAAATTGAAGTGGAACAGAAATTAAATTTTGAGGCAGAAAGTGCACAAAAATAGTAGCATAACCTCCACAATAGGCTTACGTATTTTTTTTAAAAAAGTTTTCATTGCTGTTACCTTTCTTCTAAGGCCTATATCCTTTATTAGTTCCTGAGTAAGTAAAGAAAATTCAGCTTTGTCAAGCCCACTGTTCTCTTTGAGGGCTGTGCTTGTCGAAGGGCGCTTCTTAATCGTGGGGTTGGGTGTGAGAAAACTTTCAAATGCAGCCCAGACCTTTGATAAGATTTTTGAGTCTGGCTGTTCCGTCTCTCAGACTTTCGGAGTTGGAGCTGATTCAGACAGCCTTCTCTGGAATTCAGAGTTGCCTGCGCTTCTCTGATTTATATACTACTCTCTTTATGAGACAGACCTTGCTAGAGTAGATTGCAGGAGATGTTGTGAACAACACACCGCCTCCGTCATCTGGGTCAGCCTCCCCATAAACACTTTCCCTAAACTCACATCTGCCTTTCTACTTTCTACTTCATCCAAGGGAGTTGAGGGCGGGGGGGGGGAAGGTAAATAGGGAAGAGTTGCTGTGTAGTTACATTTCCCGAATTGCCACGATGTGTGATTCATGCCGTCACCAGTTGCTGGTGTCCATTAGTGGCTGGCATCACCACACATAACATTTTATCAAGAGCAGAAAACAGGGTGGCTGAGGGGTGGGTGGGGGGTGAGTATTAA
>JANHJO010003637.1:11695-21796 GCA_032468235.1 Pseudoxyrhopus heterurus | reverse complement strand
TGATGGGATTCGATCAGCCAAACTGCTGATCTGCAGTACTCTGTTCTTACCACTTGAGCCACTGCAGCTCCATAATAAGAAAAACAGAGAAGGGGATACAGTTGCATCAAAATAAAACTTTCCATGGCTATGAAAGTATGACATATGTGATTAAACATAGATAGAAACGCATTATTAGGAATGGTTGTTATATCATTCAGCAGGCTTATTAACCTGTGGTTTGGCTTTTATTGCATTTTAAGCAGATGTCTGCAGGGTAAGGGAAGATGATCAGACACAGAAAGTTATGCATTCCAAGCCAAATAAATAAATTTTATAATTATTATATTCTGTAGCAAAGATAGATTGACTTAATTACAACCTGCATATGAAAACAGCTTATAGTTTCAAATGTTTTCTTCTTCTTCTATGCATTGATAAACATATTGTTGTATTACCTTGGCAGCTTTGAGGTTTAATTAGTGTAAGTTTGGTTATTGTTCCTGAAACTTTTATTAATCCCCTCTCCCCTATCAGTTATTTTTATACCAGATTCTGCGTGGTTTGGCCTATTGTCACAGAAGAAAAGTACTACACCGGGACCTAAAACCACAAAATCTACTAATTAATGAAAGAGGAGAATTAAAGCTAGCAGACTTTGGTTAGTAAAAGAGCTAATGGATTGTTTTCACTGGGAAAAATATTTGCTTTATTTCACTTCTATGAACACCTTTCAACCTACATTAGTTTTAAGAATATTAGTCTGTGTGTGTTTGTACACAGATACCCACATGCATGTTTGCATACCGAGATAGCTACAATTCACATTTGCTGAGTTTTGCTCAATTGATTTAAGGACCACTGCACTGTGTAGTTTCCCTGTGGGCTAATGCATTAATGAATGTACAGTCTGAAATGCTAAAAAAATTATTTTGGAAGAAAATTTAGCACTATTACCACTATTCTGAGAAATATATACAGAGAAATTTTTGTGCTAATTATTTATTTGTTTATCAGAGAAGCACATTCTTGTTCTAATTCTTTCAGAAATAGAAATTTCTCTCAAAAAAATCCTCATGATAATGAAAGCTTCTCATCATGCTTTATAGCTTTTGCCCTTAGTTATTTCTTACGTTCTATGCTTTTTGCTAATCTTACATAATTCACCTGATTGTAAAAGCATGTTACAGTGCTGTTTCAGTTTGAACTATAGATTATGTTCCTTCTCTGATTTGCCAGCTATTTGTGTTATAGGACCAAAAATGCTTGGTTAATTGCCTGAGAGCCAGTATTAACTTTTAGGTCATAGGGAAAATCAAACTGTTCTTGGAAGGAATAGCACACAAAATGTGCAGGATGAAGTGGGAATACTTAGAACACAGAGGCCTCTTGCCCCTCTGCTTCCCCCCCTCACCCCCCTCCAAAAAAAGAGTTTATTAGATTCCTCTGGTTATTACAGCCTTCCAGGAACATTCTGGGCATTACGTTTAAGATAAAAAATTTTTAAAAAACAGCCTATTCCACCTTTGTCACTTGGTACTTTCTGTATGCTTTTTAAAGGAACCGTTTATTGTGTAAGGATGTCTTCCCTTTTATGACCCATTGTGACTCCTGTTGCAGTAGCACTTTCCACTCACACTCAGAAATACTGCAGACAATATCTTGTGCAGTTTCTTGACAAAGCAGCTCTAAGTCTCTTGTACTATAGGCTATAGTTGTTTCCAGATGATGTGGCATACAGTTCCTTCATATCCAAGCTGGATGGCCAATAAGAGTCATTGGGTGGACACCAGATTGGAGAAAGTTGCCAGAGGCGTTTCCTCCTTAGTAGGATTGACAAATATGTGCCAGGATGGACAATATTTTCATCTTGTTTATTTCTCCTGAGGACCACTTTCAGAAGTTAGATATGACCAGATATGTGGAACTAAAATTATTTTTGTTGTTTTCATTCTGTATTTTTAGTCTTTCCTTCATGTCTTCTTTTCCTCTTCTCCTTTGCTTTATTTTGGTGTATTTTCTTTGTGCACTAATAAAAGACTGTCCTTTTCTTGATGCATAAAAAGGAATGCAAACTTTCTGGCAGTACAGGAAGACATTAATCTCTACCTGAATCACCAGGCTGCAGGGGAAAGTTTAAAGGCCATGGTTGTCTGGAGACTGCTGTTAGGATAGGTGGGGAGGTTTAACAGAAGCGTCATCACAAATGACAAAAGTGTTTCTCAGAATGACTTGTTAGCAGTAGTAATTCCATAACATGGATGCATGATTTTCTAAACATGAGTGATATATCTAAAGTAGAAAAAGAAGAGACCAGAAGGAAATAACAGGCATGTTTTTGCACACACATTAATTTTACATGCTTATTTCTAATCAAAGTTGCTGAGAGTGCATACAGTTGGCCATTCTGTAGAAAGCATTGGTCTGTCAAAAATAAATGTTCCTGTTTTATAGCAGCAAACAAATGTTTAGCTATAGTTTTTGAACCATGTGAAATTTCTATGAAAAAGAATTATAAAATTAAAGAAAGATGGAATAATGCTAAGGAAATTTATTTTGCACTTTATTTTTGAAGGCCTGGCTAGAGCAAAATCTGTTCCTACGAAGACATATTCAAATGAAGTTGTCACATTGTGGTATAGGCCTCCAGATGTTCTCCTCGGATCTTCTGAATATTCCACGCAAATTGATATGTGGTGAGTCTCAAATATGAAATTTCTTGTTTTCATTCAAATTAAACATACCTGTCCATTTTTCTCCTTTAACTTTAAGTAACCTGTGTTAATAATAAGCAGTAATACTGGAGAGGGTTCTCTAGTCCACACTTGAAACTTTGGGGGAAGAAGAAGGAAGCAAGCAAAGAAAATATTGCTTGTATAATCTCAAAATTTAGTTGATTTGAATCCCTGAACTTTAAATATCTTCATGTGTAAAATCTCAATAGTGAGACTGGACAAATGTATTTCAAGTGAATGCAAATCTTGTTCATTATTTTTCATAACCAAAGAAAAAGCAATAATGTATTGCTATACAATAATAGTATTGTACTATTGGGATACTAACTCAACTGGCAGTTACATAACTTCATTACCTTAACATAATTAGGTTAAGTAGGCCATCTCACCTATCATTAAAATTATATATTTAAATACTTTCATCTCCTTTGTAATACTTACTTGAGTTTTTCCTCTCTTAAAGGGGAGTTGGATGTATATTTTTTGAAATGGCATCAGGAAGACCTCTCTTTCCTGGGTCGACAGTTGAAGATGAATTGCACTTAATTTTCAGACTTCTAGGTAAATACGTTTGGCTTACAGCTCTGAATTTATTTTGCTCTTATTAAGAGAATTTCTGAAAACTTCAGTCCTCCAGTGTAATTGCAATGTTTATATGTTTATAAAGGGGGGATATTTCAAGTCTGTACTTTTGTTAAAATCTGTTATCTATTTTGGAAGCTGTTGTTTAAAATTTTACTTTATTTCTTTTAATGTCTACATGGGATTAGTACCCTTTATGTTGATTTGTTTAATCTTTCAACTCAGGAACTCCATCACAAGAAACATGGCCAGGCATTACTTCCAGTGATGAGTTTAGGAATTACAACTTTCCCAAATACAAGCCACAACCTTTGATCAACCACGCTCCAAGGTATTTAAAGTTCAAATTGCACATGTATCATAAGTACTCTCTCGGAAAACAAAAAACCTTCACTAGAAACTCTTCGTTGAGGGATTATTATTCTCATTGTTTAGTGGATATTTGTCCAGTGAGCTTTCATACCTTTGCATAAAGAATAGTAGAATAATTGAATTTGAATAATATCTGCTAATCATCCGAATTAATAGTTTTTATAAATAGGGCATCAACTATAGAAGTGAACATTGATTCCAGGAATCTTACATTGTTGAAGTTCTAAATTTTAACTATAGTTATACATAGATTTGTTTAATAGCATGTTGTAATAGTTTGTTTTGTTTTATTAAATAATGTGTTATGGTAATCCAGTTTTAAATAATTAGGCATTTCAACATATTGTATTGCCTTGTTTGAAATAGTCTTCAGTTCCGTTCAAGAGGATAGGGAGAACTTCCAAAGAAGATTTAGCAATCACAAAAGAAAAAAGCTAAATATGTTGCTAGTGCATAAGGGGAAGTCCCCTTCTGTGATACTCAGTTTATCCTAAAGATCAAGTAAAGGCTAAAGACAGCCGCTGTATAATAAAGAAATCTCAAACCAGTGACTCTCAGCAAGTAATGTTAATCTGTGATTTATTTGAAAACCCATATTCCAGTGATTAAATTTGTTTAGGCATCTGTTTGCTACACATTTTCCTTTACACTATTTGAATTAGATTAGGCCTGTGATGGCGAACCTATGCCACGTATGCCAGAAGTGGCACGCAGAGCCATCTCTCCAGGCATGCCAGCTGTCACCCATTGCTTTTGTGGGTTCCGGCACGCATATGCGTGCCGGCCAGCTGGTCTTCACGCACACGGGAATGCTGGAAACTGGAAGAGCAGCTCCCCGGAGTGCATGCATGCGTTGGCCAGCTGGGCTTCGTGCACACATGCGTGTTAGAAACCAGAAGACCAAGTGGCCAGCGTGCATGTGCACGCCAGGAAGCTAAGCTTCCGGTTTCTGGCGCTCCCACGCATGTGCGTTGGGGAGCTGCTCTTCCAGTTTCCGGCATGCGTGCACCCTCCCATTTTGGCACTCGGTGCCAAAAATATTAACCACCACTGGATTAAGCAATTATTTTCTAGTTCATGTGGACTTACATTCATTTAGTGATTTAAAAATCTTGCATTTTCAAAATAAATTACTTTTCTTGGTAAGTATGTGTAATATATTCTTATATATTTTCAATACTAGTTCCATGATACTTCAGTTTATTTAAAAGTATTGCTTTTTTATTTTTATATTAAAATACAATGAAATAATAGTATTAACACAATGCATTTAGTAATAACAGTAGACATATCACCTTATTAGTGTTAAGTAGAATCCATAATTACATTCCAGATATTTTGAAATTGGAAGTATCTCTTATGCAAAGGCACACACATTAATTCAATTATTATAATTCAATCTGGAAAGTGTGAATAAACAATGAATATATGGTTTATTTCTAGGCTGGATTCAGAAGGTATTGAACTGATAGTAAAATTTCTTCAAGTAAGTTATTTTTTGTATTCTTTACACATGTAGTTTCAATGAGTGCTTTTCAAGTTCTTTATTTGGTAGATTATAAGAATACAAAACTATGGTTCAAAAAAGAGCGTTATTTAGATGTTGCTCTTGTATGTAGATGTTGCTCTTGCAGCTTCTTTTTCGTTTAATGTAAAGATCTCTTCCTTCAATCAAATATTTCTTCCTTCAGTTGATAATTTCATATAGTAAAACCCTGAAAAAGTACATAAATGATGAATTCCTTAAAAGATTTTGAAAGTCAACAGCAAAAATAATTTTGCACATGCACGCATATATATAAATAAAGGCAAGAAAACATACTACAGTTTTTGTCTGAGTTTATATGTGGAACTTTACTAATTTGGGCTGCACTCACCCAGTGTGCTAAGCCCAAAGTTTTAAATAATGGGTTTTTGAATGAGATATACTGAATCGAAAATCTAACAAACAATATGTCTTAGTGTACTCGTACCACGCGCCACGGAGTCACTCCATTAATTCATCTGTTTCAGTTTGTTCATTTCTTATATTCCGAAGAAGCACCCACTGCCACTTCCCTTAGTGTCCACTAGCTTCCTGACCCACTTGAGCTTTTTATCACTTTAAACACTTATTAAAAAGAATGGGAAGTGGTAATGTTGCACCTCTAAAATTTTATTTCCACTATTACTTCTGACCCCTAAAAAATGTCCAGCACATCTTTATTAAAATTTTAAATGTGCTTCCCAGGCTGAAAAGTTGGAGGCTTTCATTTACCTTTACTGATAGCAGTTCCCTAGGTTTTATCCCAGTCATTTTGCCTGAATTCTTCTATAGCTACAGGTACTAAAGACCAAACATTGGGATTTGAAGTAAATAAAACCTATCCTGCATCAATTGTGTTTTAAAATAGTCTCTATCCTTTTGTTTGCCAGTATGAATCAAAGAAAAGAATATCAGCAGAAGAGGCTATGAAACATGCATATTTCAGAAGTCTTGGAACTAGAACACATACTTTACCAGAAAGTAAGTTTATTGTGCCTTTGATATGAGCTAGGTATCTGGTTTTGAGGAGTTTTACCCTACTTGCTCAGAAAATGAAGAACCTTTCTAAACATTACACTGAATAAAAAGTATCCATTTGAGTTAGGTTGTGTTTAAACTAAGTTATTAACCTTGTATCTTTCATCTGAAAGACCTTTATTGATACCCAATATCAGGTTCAAATCAAATTTAGACGGGCTTTTAGCTCTTCCTGCTTTTGTCCAGCTGGGATTGGAGCAGAGATGATGACAGGAAAAAAAAAATACTATTTTTCTTTGCTACAGTTCCTGTAATTCCTTCAGGATTATTCAGATTGGAGCATTCTATAAATATTGTGTGATAAAGTTTTATTCTGATCCTAAATATATTTTTGAAAGTGAGACACTTATTTGGGGGGGAAAAGTCACTACATGTATTGTTTCAGGTGTATCAATATTCACTTTGAAAGAAATTCAACTCCAAAAAGATCCAGGCTTTCGAAATTCCACTTATCCAGAGACAGGTATGTTAAGTAATATTTGCATTTCTTTCTCAGGATTGCATGAGGTAGAACAATTAAAACCTATTAAATAGTTAGAATTCCATGGATTCCTCAAATGAGGTTTTCTTTAAAACGGTATGCAAAATCTGGATTTTTTTTCTTTATGACCTTGTGGATCATGGAAAAAAAACACCATTAAGTAGTTTGGCACTGTTGCATCATATGCTGATGTATTCAGGTACATTCTGTGAATGGCTGGAGCCATTCCTCATACTACACTTTGATTTGTTTAAATGCAGGTTGTTAAGCCACAACGATTCACAAATACTATTAAGCCATATATGGTAAATTTCCAAATCACAGTGGCTGAATTCAAACATCAAGCTAAGCCAGAATCAAACTATACTGTAACTTAGCACAATGTGTGACTAAGCATAGATTTGCTCATTTGTATCCTGCCTTTATTATTTTTACAAATAACTCAAGGTGGTGGACATATCCAATGTACTTTCCTATTTGCCCCACAACATTCCCTGTGGGATGAGTTGGGCTAAGAGAGAAAGCGACTGGCCCAAGGTCACCCAGCTGACTTTAATGGCTAAGGCAGGACTAGCCTGATACCTTAACCACTAGACCAAATTCGCTCTCTCCGTGAGACGATTGCTTTAAATATAATGCTCACAGAAACTGCCGGTTCCTTTCTAAATCTGTTTGTATGATATGTATCAGTGTATGTACTGAAACGTCACCTTAATCTCTTAACAAAATACATGTTTTATGTTCTAGGACATGGGAAGAACAGAAGACAAAGCATGCTTTTCTGAGACAGGCAGTGCTATTTCAAGCCAAGGCTGGTTTTACGTCCATCAAGGACTCTAGTCTAAAGGCAATTCTTCCCTTGGTGGACTTGAAATTTGTTTGTCTACACTGTCCTCCTCACAATGCAGTCTTTTTATTTTGGACCTACTGGTTATTTTTTTTAATATATATGTAAATATATGTATATATATATATTTGTTGTCACAATGTGACAAATTTTTGTACAGTCAATTTTAAGGTCTTCTCCACCATTAGATCCAGTAGGTTATAATTGTTAATGTAACAGCTGCAATTTTTGTGCAGGACTGAGAAACACAGTGCATTATTTATTGTGTAATCATTGCTGCTAAATAACTACTGTCTGTATAGTTAAGAACCGAATGCCTGAAAGAGTTGCAATGGGTTTACTGTATATGGTATGTGAATGCCTTGTTTCTCTTCATGAATTATTGCTGCAGTTTTATATCTTGTTTTTTCTTTAACTGCAATGTTTCCTGGAATGTAAACACAGCTTTCTTGACTATAGATACTATTTACTTTAATGCTCTCTAGTTCTTGGCCTGTAAATCTTACTTAACATTAGATATAAAGTACTTAGAATGCTACCAAATACCTTTTTAAAGCACTTAGTAGTAGAGATATCAATTCAAACAAATGAAGAATTATATGGATCAGATTCTAGATCTCTTATTTTGGCTTATATCAGAAATGATAAACCACCTATATGTGACACTTAATTATTCTGTCCCTTCTCTAACTTTTTCTAATAGACATACTTGTTAGAATATTTTTGATATTGGTATTTCCCTAAACGTTCCAGTGATTCAAAGCAAACTGTGGGTGCAAAGCATCCCAGCTCATTTCTCTAATTGCCACCTGCTTTGGTGGCTGTTTTATGACCACACGTTCATTGGAAAGCCACCAAAGAATGCAAGTCCACAATAAAGAATCTATTACTTTATTATGCTTCATGGAATATGAGAACTTGGAGGATTTTAAAAGTTTTAGATGTTACCTGTTTATTGAAATTAAGTCATCATATTACAGTACTACTAAGCTTATGTATCTCAGTGAGTATCATAAGTACCTCCTGGTATAGGAACAGTATTTTTCAGCATTTGTGTTCACCTTTTGGAACCTCTTTGTTTAGTGCATTTTCCAGAGGCTGTAAATCTTTATTAGTATATTTTGAAATGGTTATGTAAATCTTTGGCTGATATATCATGAAAAATATTCCTAGATAACTTAATTTTTTTTTCCTGATGTTCACTGTAAAACATTCAGGGGTCCTACCATTTCTGTTCAGGAAATCTTGTAATTGATTATTGTTATTTAACAGTATTAAGTGAAAGGTTTTGTATGTTTCTTTAACTTTATTTGTGAATAGTAATTGTGGCATGTTTTGGAATGTTTTCTTAATGTTTTATTATTATAATAGTAAAATTAATTTGGGAACTCTTTTCTGGAAAAGAAGACAAATTTATGTGAAATGGTGACTATTGGACCACTGCTGCTTTTCAGCATTTGTAAACTGGTTTTACACTTAATGAAGCCCAGTAAAGCTAACCAACTGCTGTTTATTTCTAACAGATGGACCTGTATTAATGTTGTACTATTGAAAGTATAAATATTATATGGAAATCTTCAGTAGTGTTCAGATATTCTGTAGCATCCCACCATGCAGCTTTAAGAAAATTTTGCGTTTCTCCCGCCTTCCTGAAATCCTGAATCCCTCACCTTCCTGAAGCTTGCCAAAATCATGGAACTGAAGAAAACTTTCCTGTCACTTTTCAGGAAAAACAATAAATCGTATTTTTAAAAATATGGTTTCCCTTGAAGCTTGAAACTTTCCCACCCTGTATTATGCATTTTTAAACTGAGCAGCTAATCCAGTGAAATCTGCAGAAAAACTAGTTGCTAGATGTAATTTAGTTTTACTAAAGTAACCAGAAGACGTGTGTTTTCTACATATGGTTGGAATATACTATTGTCCTTGTTTGGAAACAATGTTTAAATCCAACTTTCCAGATTCCGCTAGAAAATTGCTGCTTGACAAACCAGTAAGACATCTGTTGCATTGGGCATAGCAGGAACAGAGGGAGGAAGCAGGATTTTTAAACTCTTGAAGTAATTCAGAATTTACCTTTTATTCAGTAGAATTGTGGCTATTTCTCCTAATATATTTGAACAAAACATTATTACAGTTTAAGAGATTTGATCTATTTGCAATTCTGATATGCACATCCATTTTTGGGTGGAACCCCATATGTTCCCTCTTTGACTCTGCACAGAGGAGGAATTGAGATTCCATTTCTTTACTCTCCTTGCCGTTCACCACCTACCATACTATTTAGAAAAATCCCTTCATTGTCTACAGCTCCATCTCTCTCACTCTCTCTGAAAAAGGAAACATTGGCAAAAACTTCCACATTCCTTCAGCAAGAGAACTTTGAATCCAGCTCTTAGAATTTAGTGAATTTTTTAATCAGAATTTCTAACACATAGGGGTTAAATGTTAAATGGTAACAAATAGAACAGATAAACTACAAAACAGAAGTCTTTATAGCCAATAGAAAAAGAATTGAAATATTATACATAGTAACCAAATG
>JANHJO010003637.1:0-11595 GCA_032468235.1 Pseudoxyrhopus heterurus | reverse complement strand
AATTTGTTGCAAATTTCTAATTATTAATCTGAGTCTCACCAGCTGGACTCAATGTTATTCTCATTAATGCTACTTGAAATATATGCAATCTTTTTTCCCCCATAAGGGTTAAATATCCTCACAACAGCTCTGTGAGGTAGGTTTAAGTAAATATCTTTAAGCTATTCCAATGTTTACATATGTAAAATGTGAATGAAAATAATTAAAGAACTTTTTAGGTTTAAATGGTATTTATGTTGGAAATCAAGAATGTTTAATGCAACGTTTTTTCTTTCTGGCATTCTTTAGATATACTGGACTACAAATCCCAGTAATCCTAGCCAGTAATACAATGCCAGTTTATTTATTTATTGTATTTATATGCCACCCAACTCCTAGTTGAGAGTTGTACTTGCAGTGATCTGGAGGAAAATCTGACTTAATAGATATTTTATTGGTACCTTTAGTCAATTGTACTTCAAAAGGATTGTATGCAAATATGAGTATCTTCTGAAATATCTCACTTGGTAGAGAAGATGTACAATACATATTAACAGTGGTGCCATTTGAAAGTTTTGTTTAGAAACTTGTGAACGAATAAACATATTCGGGTGTGTCTTGCAGGAGCAAATCTTTGGACTGGGCAACAGGAGGAGGATCATCGCTTTTATTTATAATTAGATTTTATGTTTCAGAATACGTTTCATTATTATCCAGAAAAAAGGAGAGTTCCAGCTTTTAATGGAATGCAAATACCGGTAGCTGTGTTAAACAACACCCACATTAATGCGTAACAGTGTTCTCTGTGTATCTGTGAATAATTTCTTGACTGAAGCAGTTAGAACTTCACACCATTATCCAGTAAACTTGATTGCTTGGTATACTTTATTTTTTACACAGCAAACACATAAAAACATTTGTAACTTTAAAGAGTCAACAGGTAATTCACATTGCATGTGTTTGCCGCAGAAGCTATCTATGAAAATGCAGAAGTGCATTTGCAGCCATGGTGATTATCTTTCTATTGTAGTATCTTCAGCATCTCACATTATAAGTATGCAAAAACATATAGAGCAGGGCTGTCAAACTCGTGGCCCACAGGCTGGATGTGTCACATGCTGGCCATGCCCATACCCAGTTTAGCAAAGGGAAAAGTCGCGATACGTCACGTGATGCTGCTGTGCAACATGAGTTTGACACCTCTGATATAGAGAGAACATTGGTGTTAATTGGCCTGCTAAATATTCAACTAAACAAACCAATCTTTCTCAATCTGGGGCCTTACAATGCATAAATGTAGTATTCTAGCCAAGAATTATAGAAGAAATGGTCTGACTAATCTGCTGGGTACTTGTATGAAAAGCTTGCTAAGATTTCATTTTGTAGTAAAATTCCATCCAGTTCAGGACTAAGGCACATGAGATTTAGACAGAGAAGAAGGGTTAGATACAGCATTTAAGGGCACTTAGAAAGACAACCAGCATCTATTAGCCACTTACTATCCTTTAATTTGTATGTAAGGAAAGAAATATGGCTCTGAATATGTAGCTTATTACGGATGTACATTTTCTGGCTTTTACAATATAAAGGTTACAGTAAATTACTGATGACCTTACAGTCTCACAGCTTCCTGATGATTGGCAGAAAATCTCAGGGTCCCCATTATTATATCACCTGCAAGCTTCTTCTGATATAAATTGTTCTTCAGCTTAAATTTCATCACTTCTGCATGTTATTCAAAGTAGCCAAATAATAGCGTTCTGCATCTGCTTCAAATGGGAAGAACACAAACCTACTTTTAATGTAAAAAACCCTATAAATCAAAGGATAAAGTACTCCACTGTTAATGCTACATGTTATTTATCTCCCCCAAACCATTCTAAAGATGCTTAATCCCTGTTTTAGGCAAAGTTTAGAACAGTTTTCTTTCATGGTTTTAATGTGCATAAATCAATAACTTTTGATAATTTGTTTAAAATGACACAAAATAATATTCTGTTATGTTTTTCCATCTTTTTAGCATGAAAATTGAATGATTCCAAAGACTTCTGGCATGCCAATCTATTTTTATTGTTTTCCTGCCAAAATTAAGTTTTAAGATCAGCTTTTGTTGCATAATCAGAAAAGGTGTATATGCTGTGTTTCTTAAAATTTTTGGAGTCATTTTATTAAGCTTAAATTTAAAAATGTGTGATTGTTAATTCGCTTCTAAGTTATAATAGCTATATACAAGTAGTCCTCAACTTATGACCACAATTGAACCCAAAATTTCTGTTGCTAAGTGGCAGTTAAGTGAGTTGTGCCTTATTTTACAACTTTTTTGCTACAGTTAAGGAAATCACTGTAGCTGTTAAGTGAATCATGCAGTCATTAAGTAAATCGGGCTTCTGCATATGATTTTGCTTACCTTTAAAGATTACTAATGGTGATCACTTGACTACAGGACAGAATAATTGTCATAAATACATGCCAGTTGCCAAGTGCCCAAATTTTGATTACATTACCATGGGGAGTCCACAATGGTCGTAAGTGTGAAAAACAGTCATAAGTCACTTTTTTCAGTGCCATTGTAACTTTGAGCGGTCACTAAATGAATGGTTGTAAGTTGAGGGCTACCTGTACCCTGTATTATGCAGTGTAACAGTGTGTTTGAAGTGAACGTAGGCTATATATTTCAGAAGTTTAAGAAAGGATGTAAGCAGTGTGGGATACTCTTGGATCAGTATGCATAAAAGGATTAAGGTCCAAATATTCCCTGAAAAATCTAACAGGATTCTATGCATGAGACAGAACATTTTTGACAAATGAAAATGTTTTCCATATATAGGGTGTGGTAAATTGACACTTCACAATGCATCCTTGCCAAGGAGATAGGGAGCATATGATAGAAAATGTAACAATACTAATCAAGAAGAAAGAATGGGAAATCAGTGGATTCTTTGAATAGCAGAAATTTGTTCTCTCCAAGAAGGAAAGTAAATCTTGGGAAACAGAATGTGAAGTAAAAATCAGTTGTATTAATTTTTGCTTCATATTTTTAACTTCAAAATGTACAGAGGATTTGTCATTTTTGCCAAAGTTGGAGCAGAGAGGGAGAATATTTTCACATTGATTTTGAAAATATGACATAAATCTGAATTCTTTAATCTGAATATGTTTTGTTTGAATATTGTTAATGTCTTCATAAAATATGCATGTATAAGGTATCTTTCCAATTACAGCTAAGAGACTGCTTCTCTACTACAACCCACATTTATTCAGTTTTACTTTGTTTTGTATTTCATCATCAGGGAACCAGTCATGATACTTTAGGAAGTGGCAAACTCTTTTCTGCTTTCAGAATTCTAGCCTATTGAAGAGATCAAGAATCTGGATAATTTTTAATCACAATATTCAATATAAGGTTAGTACAAAGGGGGTTGCGGGGCAGGAGAGAAAAATCACTGAAAACCTATTCTGGGTATTATGGTATTTATTTCCCAGGTATGGAGAGGCACCTGTCATCTTTTTAGATTTTCATTTTTGTAAGCATTACTAAAATATTTTTTGAAAAATCAAAAATGTTGAAGTCTTAAAGCCTTGGTCCCTGCACCACTGGAGACACTTTTTCTCCATCCCTGATAAGAAGCATGTGAGAATTTTACCTGTTCACAAAAATAAATTTTAGATTGACACGTCTTTTAACAATCGGTTTTATACACAAAGATAGTGGCACTGAATAAGGCTATTCCCTCCAATTTAAAAAATGCCCTAAAATATGTTGCAAGAATTTTAAGACCATATTACTATTTCAGAAGAATTCAAGCACTAATGTCTAAATAGTGTTCTATTCTTAAACCACAGGCCAAAATATTATGGCCTATCAGTTCAGGAAGTAAAGAAAAATATTCTTTATATATTTGGAAAGCGCTTAATTCAAAATTACATGAATATACTACACCACATGGCTGACCATAAGGGGAATACTGAAATACTAGGATGGGGAGAAAAGTGTTCAATACTTGGTTCTTTCCAACCTTAATCTTAATACTGGAAAATATATAAATCATTTATATAATATTATGCAAAAGAAGGCACAGCCGGTTATAGTTTATACAAGCAGGATGCATAATACACAGAAGTACAGAAGTAAAACATTTCACATCCTTTACATATTGTTTAGAAATGTATTAAGAAAGATAACTTCATTAACAGTGTTCAACACTTGGAGAGCAGGATATAAAAATTATAAGTTGTTTTAATGCACAAAAGATTTCTTATACAAAAAACCCCCTCACTGTATAAAAATGCTAAATAAACACCATACAAGTAGGCCATTTGTGTAATGGAAAGTGCAAACCATAGTAAAAGAGTTTCATCATGTCGTCCTGGTGTTACCAGAAAATTGAAACCCATCAGAATGGCTGTGTCAAATCCAGTTTATTAGTGAGTCCCCAGTTTGCTGAGACATCAGGATTTATGAGCATTTGGAGAAAGGAGAACTGGAGAAGAGGCCCCATCCAAGCTGGGGATTTGCATTGGGATGTGACCATTTAGCAGAGTTGGAAACTGTAAAAAAAGCAAAGGAAAATGTCACATATTTGCATTATATCAATGTGTAAGCTCTCAAACGTTTTTAATGATACATGGAGTCTGTTAATTGTAGCAGGTACAAGTAAAATAATTACTTTTAAAAAGATGCATCAGAAGATCCAAGTTAAACATCACTCATTTTGGATTGGATGAATATGAGATGGTTCAGAAAAAAAGCATTCAGGGAAAGCACATAATATTTATGACAACCCATAGATTCTTATGGGGAAAAAACTTGGGATTTTTGAGTAAGCTAATTCTAAAATGAATCTGTATCAATCTGAGGTTTGACAAATGTTTTTTTGTAAATGAATTAAAGTTAAAATAAATCTTAGAACTACAGGTTTGTATATAACATTGGGTTGGGAAAGAAGCACATGAATCTGTAAGAGTAAGACCACCCCAATAAAGCTGATGAATAGGGTGCACATTGTTTTATTTTTAACTTTCAGAATATGATAAAAAAAATCAGAAATAATAAAATTGAAAAGAATTACAATGCAAAAATGTCCATATGTTCTGCAAGACATTCAAATCTTCAAGACAATAATGAATGCCTAATAAAATCAAATAATCCCCATAAGGACTAATACTTTTTAATTTATTAAAAAATAATAAATTCATTTTATTTATTTAAATTGCTTGTATAGGCCCATGATTCAGAACAGTTTAGAGCATAAAAACAGACAACAAAATAAACTTCAAAAATACTGTAATAGTTCAGGTCATCACTACTCATTAAAAGCCCAAATAAGATGTTTTTCATATATTTCCAGAAGATTATCAAGAAAAAGACCAAGAACTAAATTGGAGGCAAGGTATTCCAGTGACTTAAGTCTACTATAGATAAAGCTTGTCCTTCTCAACTCAAAGGGATGGAACTTTAATATCTTTCTCAATGATCTCAAAGGTCAGAAAAATCATTTTGACTACCTCAAATATCCAGTGCCACACCATTTAAGACTTTACAGGTCATGACCAACAGTTTAAATTGGGCTTAGAAGCTTTTATGCAACCAATAGAGCAGTTTAAGAATAAAAATTAAGTTGTACTTGCTTACCAGCAGCCTATTCATTGCATTCTTCGCATGTTGCTCTGAGTCAGTCTCAAAAGCACTCCCACATATAGCACATTATAGAACGGTTATCTTCAACAGCTTTTTGGTCCAGTAAGGACTATAACTGGCACATCAGCCAGAACTGAGCAAAGGTTCTAGCCTTCATTTGCTCTAACAAGAGCCATAAGACACTCCAACCAAGTCATGGGCATTCTCTTTTAGTGGAAGCCCAAACTAAATTAAAGCCCAAAATGTAACTTGAATTTGGCTATCAAAAGCTGTTTGTAGTGGAACTACTGGAACACTTCTTCAAGAAGGATGCAAAGTATCACATAATAGCTAAGAAAGGGGTGTCAAACTGGTGCCCCACATGCCAGATGTGTCATGTGCAGGCCACATCCACCCCAGCTCTGTGAAGGGGGAAAAACATAGCGAAACATCATGTGATGGCAACGTAACACTGAGTTTGACACCCGTGCTCTAAGAGGACTAGCACTGTTGATTTTGGGGGTAATGAAACAAGAAAACAAGCTCAAAGAGCACCAAGGACCCCTCGTATCAAACCCTGAGCCAGAAATATTCTCCTTTATTAGTAAGATAACACTGTATTTTATATCCCCCTTTTTAATGCACTTGTTCTGATAAACCAAGGCATGATAGCTTAATGCAAAGTTTCTGTGGCTGTTCTCTTGGCATAGTTCAAAGTTCTCTGCCCAAAATATTATTAGGAATCTTGGAGCTGACAAAACTGACTGATTTTGGCATCTATGCTGCTCAACACCCACAAGCTGTGAGCAGCTGGGAATTAGACTCTTCCAGAAGCTCCCAGATTGAAAGTGGGGTAAATTAAGGACTAATTTGTACATTCCCAGATATTAGTTAACATTCTTGAATCTTCAGATGCTCATTTGCTACACTTGACAAATCCTTTACAAGGTGTAACATTCAGTTTCATACTTGTTTGCAGTATGAAGGAGCACAAGCCATAATTTCACAGCGTTGACTTTTTTTCTGTATTGTACGGAAAGACTCTTAACATGAACAAGAAAATTGTCTTTTTTTTTTTTACAGAAAGTGCTCTTATAAACTTTTAAAATATATACATCAATTTATACCTGCCCATTTTGCCATTATATTATGGCAAACTGTAAATGATTTAATACTTTACAGGTAAAAAAAATATTTAAACAATCAGTAAAGGGAATATTCGTCAGACTATTGTTAAAAAATCATTGCAGCATTAGAACATACTGCATACGACATAGTGTATAACTAAGTTTTACATAGTGAAAAACAGATTATTAAATACAGCCATTCTGAATTACTTTACTCAAAATGTACATGCTTTTCTATGTCAGTTCCTCAATATCTAAGCATGAACTTCGCCTTACAGAAGCAGCAGAGGTTGCAATGATCTAGTTAGAGCCTAAACTAGATCATTCTTACATCCATTTCTTAACCAATAAAACTGGGGATGCTGTTCAATACTTATCACATCCCTTTTCTGTAACAAATATCACCGTTAGAATATTTTGGATTCTCCAGTGGCTCTTGCTGTTCTGATTTTCTGTCCTATTTTAAAAGCAAGGAGTGAGCTACAGTCTAAAAATAAATGATCATACACAATTTAAATTCATCCACACGTATAACCCACAGATGATATACTATAGTGTTGCATGGGCAAAAGTTTCACTTCTGGAAATCCAGGGAATATGGCTGAATGCATCTCTAACAAATCATTTAAAAGATACCCCCAAATTCCTTTTACAAACAAAATAAAGGGCTCTGATTCATTGCAGAGATTTGCCCAGTAAGTTGGAGCTTACTTTCTGAGCCAACTAACAATTTTGTAAATTGCCACAATTTGTCTATCCCTTGACTCATCCAAGCTTTGTATTTGACATGCTATGTCAGAGTTGGCTCTTTAGAAGAGCTTCCTTTTGCTTTTGTGCCTGGATATGAAGGATTCTACGGGATTTCCCTCAAATCATTCAGTGCAGCTATAAATACTAAGCAAACAATTAACTGCATGAATTCAAATGGAGAAGCGTGTGTAAGGTGTTGATAAATTTCAATTGTATTTCCTTTCTATTATTTCTAGCTTTGTTGCTTGGTAAACTACAGCTCTGAACAAGTCTCTCATTATCCTAACCACACAGCAAACTTTTAGATCCAGAATGAGTTAATTACAATCTGCAGAGGCTCTGCCAATTAACCTGAGTCACTGACGTCAGTTGCCTGCAGCAGAATCATCTCTACTCACTATGCTGGGAAACAAAAGTAGTTTTACCTGTACATCAACTAAAAAAAAAATGGATTCAAGGAGGTAGCGTCTGTGACAAAATAACATGTCTTTGTTTTTGGAAACAGCATTACACCATTTTTGAGAAGAGTTCAGGGATAAAGTTGAAGGAGCAGATGACAGGAAGTGATATCATTTGTCACTTCCCTTTGGAAAGCCAAGCATGTACAGGTAGCTGTCAATTTACAACAGTTCATTTGTTGACAGTTCAAAGTTACAACAACACTGAAAAAAGTTACTTAAGACTGTTTTTTCACACTTATGACCATTGCAGCATCCCCATGGTCATGTGATCAAAATTCAGACACTTGGCAACTGACTCATATTTAGGACAATTGCAGTGTCCTGGAGTCACGTGATCCCCTTTTGCAAACTTCTGACAAGCGAAATCAATGGGGAAGCTAGATTCACTTAACAATTGTGTTACTAATTTAAGCACCTGCAGTGATTTACTTAATAACTATGGTAAGAAAGGTTGTAAAATGGAGCAAAACTCACTTAACAAATGTCTCACTTAGCAACAGAAATTTTGGGCTCAATTGTGGTTGTAAGTCGAGGACTACCTGTAGAGTGAGTAAAGTAAGTTCTAATGGTGGTGGAAACTTGGATCTTCTTTTCCTCCTTCATCAGGTTGAATTTACATTTCAGAGCACTTACCCACTGCTAATTTAATAAGGCTATCTGGGTAGTTTATACTATTATTTAAATTCTTCAAGCACTGTATGAAGGTGGGGGGGAGGCTTAAAATTCTCCTCTAAATCGTAGTTCATTTTGGAAAATACTATAAAGAGAGCCCCGATTTTCCCTCTGCTTCTTTCACTGCAACTATCTCTACAGAGACAAAATACCATAAAAGAAAGTCTACTTCTGCTAAAGCTTTGGTATCTCAATCCAAAAAAGCTTCTTCTCAATTGTTATAGGAAACAAAGTCCATGACCAACTGTTTTTTTTTTTTATTTAATCCAATGAATTTTTTTAAGGTTTTGGTTGCCAGAATAGTTAATTCAGTCAAAAGCTCTCCAGAATAACTATTAATTCATGCATATTGATATCACATGAGAAAAGAAGTTTTGAACACATGGGCAACTGTGTTAGAGAACCACAGCTGCCACAAGCTGGGACAGTGTCACTGCTCTCTTTCCGTCAGTCTTGTCTGCAGGGGGCAGTCAAAAAAATCAAGATGGAAGACATGGAAATGCAGTTCAAGTGCCCCTCTTGAATGTGCATCTGCACTGTAGGCATGCATGGGGATGAGCTTGCTGTTGCAAGCACCATCTTGACCCTTTTGATCAACTGCTGCAGATGGCACTAATTTCCATTAAGTGTCTTCTTATCCCTATTCAGACAATGTAATTGACTGGATGGTCTTTACACTCTGATGGGTACATTCACCCATCAGAGTAAACCACATTTTATTTTAATCGAGGCCAGTTAAATCCCTATGGACTCATTCTCAACCCTGCAACAGCCAGGGACATTTGCTTGCTATAACAGATCCAGAATTCCTTTATCACTTTTAGGAACCATTAATGTTAGTCAAAGCTGTTTATGTTTTCTGTTTTCCTCGTCAGTCAAGTATACCCAAGAGGGCAAATTCATCTGTAGTTTTACACTGACACTTTTACACTGACACTTTTCTCTTCTTTGATAAGAGATTAAGAGAGCGTGCCTTGGACCCATATAGCTGTCACATCCTTGAGACTGATAGTAGCTTTTCTAATACAATGTTCAATGCCTGTTACTGAAAGATTTCAGTTTCATATAAGGCATACTAACCTTCTGAGCAATCATCAAAATTCTTTGTGGTCTTTTTCATAGATTTCATTATGTACTAAAAATTGTCAACAATTTTTATCTCATTTACAATGAAATATTGCAGCTGATGTTTTATCAGGAAAGTACTCTGATGTGTACACTATACTATCAGCAGATTAGCTCCCAATTCATTTACCAGCAATATAATGAACAATTTTGGACCAGAGCCATTTTTACTGCAGCACTGATGTCCTTGATTCCTGGCTTCAGAGAAGTTATATATGTTTTCCAAGCATTGAATAATCATAGTTTATAATATGTCTCAGCCTAATGCTGAAGCTCTTGTTTCTTGAGCAAAGGGTTTAACTGTACATATTCCCTATATCTTTTTGTCCCCAATGGCAAAGATTGGTCTGAGACAACATGCACCAACTTACCTGGAACAAGGTGTTTGGTCCTTGCAGTCTGGCAGGACTCAAGGGAGCAATAGGACTGAGGCTGCTCCAAAAGTGAATGCTAGAAAGCAGTGGACTCGGGGTCAACAGTAACCCATTTGGAGTCTACAAGACAAAACACACTAGCTTAGTCATCTGTTGATAAACACTGCTATAAGGAGGCTGGTATGCCATTAACTTTCTTACTTTTATCATAGCTTCTTCAGTGTTGCTTACATCCTATTTTCTAATGAACATATTGAATAGGATATGTAGAGTCATATTCTAATATACTGTTATTTTCTTTGTATCTCTGCATCAGTTCTAATGGAACACTTTCTAGTTGTTTCCTTGGAACATGATTGATGAAGGCATAGCTGGATTCAAAACAGCACTCTTTTAATCATAAAACAAGGCTATTTTATACCCCCCACTAATTGTTGCTATCATCCAAACTTAACTACTATTTATTCTATAATATATATTGGAAACAACTACCCATAGTTCCCCTTTAGTTCCCTGCACCAGAGTATATCAATAATCTTGGAAATATGCATTGGATTGTGTTCATAATGTTTTTAAATAAATCCCTAGCTTGTTTACTTTCCTCTACATGTTTGATTTTACACGTGTCAACCCTGAGGTTGGCCAAACTGTGGCCATTTTCTTTTGTAATTTTTCTCTAGAGAGTTTCTTCTTCTTACAGCTTCAGGGCTGACACAGCCTGGAGCAAAGGGGCAAGGAAGGGGGGCGTAGAGATAGCTGGGGTGTTGTAGCCAAAATAAAATTATTTTCCCTGGGAATCAAGGACATTGGTGCAGGTGTTCAAAAGGTGAAGACTGAGGTCACCTAGCAACTGGACATGCTGATTGGACCATGTGATGGGTCACTCTGGGGGGAAGTGTAACGTTTTACTTTTAATTGGGTATAAAACCGATGGGAATCTAGAGCCGGTTTTTCACCAAGAAAATGCCAATTTGATATGTTCCAATAAAACGTTCTTTGAGGAATATGCCTGCCTTCGAGTTCTTATTGAATGAGACTTATTACCTGGAACCTTGACAACATGTTCACACAATGCCACAAGATGGTGAATGCACAATGTACTGGTTTTACCTCACTCCTCCAAAGACCACTTTTTAATTAGTGTTCAGACATATGTTATGTAAACTCAAAAGTGACTTCCAACCCAATCATCTTCACTGGAAGGTTATATTTGAGGTTTGCAGTAAGTTAGAGAATCCAGATAAGAAATTCAAGATGGTGACTCTTTGAATGTAAACAAATAGCCAGGCCTTCTGAGTTATCTTTGTTTCCATTATTGTTGGATCCTGGCAGGTGAAAGTTGGAATGTAATCAAGCAAATACATGCATCCATTAGTTCGGAGTTTGAAACTCAAACTCCTATACAAAATATATCCTGCAGTGGCTCAAGTGGTAAGAACACAGTACTGCAGATCAGCAGTTTGGCTGATCGAATCCCACCAGCTCCAAGG
>JANHJO010003635.1:122773-135211 GCA_032468235.1 Pseudoxyrhopus heterurus | reverse complement strand
GGGGAGGGGCTGGGGGCATCAGCGGAGCGGGACTTGCCGAAGCCCAGAGGTCGGGCGGTGTATCGCGGGAAAAGGGGGGGGCAGGGTAGTAAAAGCTGCATTGCAGTTGTGTGAATGGTGGCTCGGGGAGGGGAGGGGGGCCCTCTCGGGTCGTGAGCTCTTATCGGCGGCCAGGGCTCTCTCTCGCCTTCTCGATGCCTGGTTTGAAGAAAAAAAAAAAAGCCCGGTGCCGTCCTTTTGATGGAAGCCCCATTTCAGGGCAGGCGTGGGGAGTGTGTGTGTGTGTGTGGGGGGGCAGCCATCTGTGGTGCGTACACCATAGATACGCCTGGAGGCTCGCTTTGCATCGAGCCTCTGCCGGAGACGTAGGCGTGAGGGTTGTATCTCCCGTATGGAGGCTGCTTGCAGAAAAAGCGGTGGCTTTGATGCCACATTAACTGATACGCCGTTGAAAGATTGTGTGCCGAAGAAACTGGGAACTGTCAGTATTTTAAGATTTCCTTCTTAAAAATCTGTGGCCTTTCCCTCCCTGATTTGTAATCTTCGCTATAGCTCTTAAGTCATACAAGTTCAACACTGGGAATGGAAGTCCTGTCCTATGAGATTTTGAAGGGAGCATTCTCTGCTACAGGGCATAAAGAGGGGGTGTATGTTGGGGAAACTAGTCTATCTGGCTGCATTCTGATTTCAATACCCAGGATACCTTCTTGGAGGAAAGCTTGACTTAAATAGGTTGGCTGTAATAGCACTATAAGCCACATTTTTCCTTTCCCTGTTATGCAACACTCTTGACACAGTAGAAAACCCACAAGATACTGTACACTGCTTTCTTGGTTTGGCTTTGCCTTTTTTGTTTTTTGTTTTAAGGTAACATTTAAAAGAGAAATACTTTTTCAATATTCACTCCCTCTCCATAATTGAGACCCATTAGTAGCTTAAATGTAAGCATGGTGCTGAATCTACACCTTGCCCTTGAGTGTTTGCTGTAGAACTAGTGCAGTACAAGTGCTGCTTTCCTAATTCACAGATTTTTGCTGGAGTCATTTCGAAAGAACAGAGGGGGTTTAGTTTTGCATGCACAATTATTGGGCTGTTTGGAATGGGCAGTGCTTATGCAAAAGAGATTTCCAGATGGAGATGGGGGTGAGTTGGTTTGCAAACTCAACACTATTTCAGAGTCCGGTGGTTGATGCTTAATGTAGGAATATTACTTAGTGTGGTAAATTATAGCTTGCAAAACTGGGTGCATACTTTCATCTGAGTAATTCAGAATATTTTCACAAACATTCAGTATTAAGGCCTTGATATGCATGTAAGGGTCCTGATAAAGTCTACTGTGCAAAGCTACCTGTTTATAGTTCACTCACTGGACAAACTCGGGATGGCACATGAACCTTATACATGCCACCTGGAAGATTTGATGCTAAATCTCAAGATCTAAGTCACTCCTGAACTTCAGCTCTTGAAGAAATGCTTATCTTTGTAGTAGAGTGTCTTTCTCCAAGCTGGGATGCTCTGGGTGGTAATTAATTATTGAAATATTCAGCCACATGGATAGGGAATTATTGGAATTAGAATCCCAATTCTGGTTACAAACTAGGTTTTGATATAGATTTCTGACTCTCTAATGAATGTAGTTCTACATTAATTCCCTGAAACACCAGAAGATAATTCTGGATCTACTGTTGTGCCTCTTGATTTCAGCAGAGGTGAGGTACGGCTGATTATATTTTCAAAAGCTTAACAACCTCATCATTCGTAATTGTTTTTAGATATCCTGTAGTAGTTCCTTCAGGAAACTTTTTAATCTGCTCTCAATGTCAAAACAGGTCTTAGTGGTTGCTTTATAGCAGTTATTCAGTGGCTTGCAGTGTGCTTTCCACAAATGTGTTTATATATTCCTCTCCTCTGTGGTCTATTTTACTTGTAGTTGTATATTTAATTTGGAGAAGAGAGACATATCCAATTTATAGTGAACTAGCAGAACACAGCCTGAAATTTCACCTGACATTATTCAACTATTGAACTAAAACTCTAGAATTTAGGCTCAGTTGGTATCAGTATTAAGTTTTCCTGAGCATATTTTAGGTGCTTTCAATGAATCAGGTTGCAACTTGGATTAATATAGTAAGTGCCAGATTGGGGGAAAGGACTGCTGGCCTCTGTTTTTGTGTTGTTTATTTTTAGTGACTGGATGCCATAGCAGATTGTTCTGCATCACATATTGTGCATAATTTGGGCAATTGTTATATCACAGTGCTTTACGATTGAGTAGCCTAATGGCATACTCTTTCTTTATTAATATTTGTCAGAGAGGAAAGAGTTGCAAAAAGTACTTTTTTTCTTGCAGTGAGTAATAATCCTAAAATGTTTTTTTTAGCAGGACAATGTGGGTATGAATGTACCCTTATTTCTGAGCAATTTTAGCAGAGCATGTTCATTTTCCTTTATTGTTGTTACTGAAATGTGAAATGTGAACTGAATTTAAAAAGAAAAATATTTAAATTGGAGTTATTGAGACAATTGAGCCAAAATTTTATTATGAAAGACAATTATGCTTCTTTCACAAATTGATTCATCCTTTTCTTGTCTGTGATCTATAGTAGTGATATCTTGTTGGAAGAGCAGATAAAAACAAGGTGGGATTTATACAGTGGCTGTAAATCATGGTTTATAAGCCATAATAGTTGGCTTCACAAGCTGCATTTAATCAAAGTCAAACAAACTTCATGATTTTTAGAAGAGTAACCAAAGAGGATTATTCTAATAGATGTTATTGAATATATACCAAGAACTTATTTTAACAGTTATTGGTTATGTTTGTTGTGGATTTTTTTTACTGTTTATTGATGTGTTATAGAATTGGTAGTATACAATAATTGTATAAGTAAATTATTGGGCTAGCCCAATGTGAAAACTCATTAAAAATGTGAAGATCTTAAATTATGCAACAACTTGTGGGCAGTTAAGATACATGATTTACATCTTCAATATAACACCTAGACTGTTGTTTATGTGTAAATATCTGCAATGTATCATTCATTCATACTGACCATTCAACATGTAACTTCTCTCCATTTGTTCTCCAGACAACAGATAGACAGCAGCTGTTGGTTCATTGTATTTGTGTTGCTTTCTCAGTTGACAAGAAAGAATGAGAAACAAATTGGCTTGTAGCTATCCTTGGCTGTCTCCAGATAAGGGCCTTAATTTGCATTATGCACTTATCATTTCGGAACTGCAACAGTGTTTTCACACGATAGCTTGGCTCTTACGTAGTTCTAAGCCAAGCTAAACAAACAGCATTAGAGAGATGTGTGAACCCCACTCAGTTTCTGTTCACCATTTTATTGCAAAGAAACCAGTTTTATGTCCAAGAAATGTATGTGTAAAGAGTAAAGACTAAATATTAGCCAGGACTTCCAACTGCTTGACCTGCCCATAGTTTTTTGAATTATACCTGATTATTTATTTTTGACCAGCTTAATAATTTCAGTTCTGTGGTAGACTATACAGTTTTATTAAAACTGTAAAAACAAAGTTCATTAGTTCAAGGTTGACTTAGCCTTCCATCCTACCGAGGTTGGTAAAATGAGGATTCAGATTGTTGGAGCCAATGTTGCTGACTCCGTAAACCACTTAGAGAGGGCTGTAAAGCACTGTGTAGTGGTATATAAGTCTAAGTGCTATTGCTATTTACAACAGGGAAGAGAACTATAAAAGCATATAAAAGCCCTTAACCCAATAATACACTAGATTATCAAGATACATCATGATGTTCTAGGGATACAGAATAACAAGGTTGGAAGGTAGCTTGGAGGTCTTTTAGTCCAAAGCCCTGCTCAAGCAAGAGAACTATAGCATTTCAGACAAATGGTGTCCAATGGGTGAACTTGATGCATATGAAAATCAACACCAACTAAAGCAGGGGTCCCCAACCTATGCTTGCTGGCCGCTCACACGAAACCATCCCCTCTTCTCCCCCCCTCCACAAAGCCAAAAACCTTTGGAAACTCTGAGCTAAAGAATGGGCAGCTGGGATTTTGCATTGTTGTGAAAGATAATAATTACTCATTCATCTTATTTATATAGCCACCCTTCCTACAATCAAGTGGCTCTATAATAATATCAATTATAATAATAATGGCAGAGAGCACTCTGTAATTAAGACAAGGCTTAGTTCATACTTAATATAAAAACAAATATTTGTGATGGAATGTGTGGATGACCTTGGGGGACAAGGGAAAAAGATGCTGCTTAGGAAACAATCAGCCAAGTTGGGCAGGAGCCCCCCATGGCTTGATTGTCAGAGAAAATAACTTAGGAAGGACCCACCCTTGGAAGTTATAGGAGGGATCCAACCTTGCTACATAATAGATTAGATGAGATGATCAAATGCTTTCCTGCGACTTTGAGATAGTAAAAAAGTTAATTAGTTTTCAGTGCTCACAAGCTCATACTTTTTTTTTCTTTAAGAGGTGAAACTAAATATCAGGAGTGGGAACAATTAAAGTAATAGTTATGTAATGTTTCTAGCCTGTGCAGTTACAAACCTTTGCCCCCAAATTACAGTGTAGCTGATAATCCCAGTGTAAAATACAGGAACACTTGTGCGGAAAAGCTTTAATTGTTTTCTTGAAAGGGCATATTTTGCTCTTATTCATTTATCTCCTGGCATACACATAATCAGATGGTTTAGTGTGGATTCACCCAAACTTATAAACAAGTGATAATCTAATACAAATCAATTTCCCCGTATCTCCTATCCCAAGGGATTTTTGTCTGAGCTCAGGGAAAAAAGTTCATTTAGAAAATAGCAAAGTCAGGGCTGTGTGGACCATCAGTGATCAGTGGTAAACTATATTTAAATCTACACATTTGGGTCTACTATAGTTTTTTTTTCCCAGAAGGCACTTTGTTTAGTTTGAATTGGAGGTAAGGATTGGAAGCTGAAGTCAACAGGGTTCAAAAGTAGATCATGTGAGAATACAATCAATCTTCTAAAACCAGGAAGATCAGTTCTGTTTGGTGCCAAAATGGCATCCAGAGTTTCTGGGTGTCAGGAACAAAGAATCAAGACTATACATTAAGTTGCAGTTGAGAAGATACTATACACAAGATACTATACTCAAGCCTATACACAAGACTTTACTCAACTAACAGTCAACACTAGATTGGCGCTAGATAAGTCAACAGAATTCAAGGAGGGCAGGTTGGACTTGGATTGCTTGCGGCAACATAGTAACACTAAGCTGATGATGTGCTTATCTCCACCCTCACACAGCTCTGCCTGCTCTTCTCTTATGCTGGGTTCATATTTGTGCTACTAAGTGATTTGTTTTAATCATGGCTGAACTCACACAATATCTAAAATATTAAGTCTTATTGTGATTATATTAATATTATGTAACAAATAATTATAGTTTAGGGATTGCCTTGTTTAGCAATCATTTGCAGTTACAATAGTGATGAAAAAGTGATTTTATGACCAATCCTTGCATTCATGATCTTTTCAAGTCTGTAAAGCAAAGGAAAGCTGAAGTAAGATTATAAACTCAAAGGAAGAAGCGAGAGTCATATGTTCTGGGGCTTTCAGATGATACACAGGCATCACAAATGCATAGAACAGGCATTCCTTCTTATACCTTGGTTCATGTGGGATGGAAATTGAATCAAAACTAATAATCAGTTTCAAATTCCTGTATATGCTGAATGGAAATTACAATCGGTCCAGACTTTGTGGGAGGTTAAATGGCTCATTTGTTTCCTCCCATTTACTGTTTTGGTTTAGCCTGTTTCAGGTCAAATTTATGCAGAAATATTGAAAATTCAAAAGAGTTCACAAACTTTTAAGCACCCCAACGCATATTGTTTCTATTGCCATGAAACAGAGGTATTTTATAATCTCAGGGTCAAAATCAGAGGGCTTTAGAACGTGCCCTGTAGAATGGAATAAGAGCCAACATAGCAGTCTAGCTCAGTGGTGGCGAACTTATGGCATGCGTGCTAGAGGTGGCACGCAGAGCCCTCTCTGTGGGCACGCACACCGTCACCCCAGCTCAACTCCACCCTGTTCCTCCATGGTGTTTCTCTCCGTTGTTTGCAGGGAAACAGAAGTTTCCCTGCAAACAACGAATCAGAAGCTCACGAAGCTTGCAGAGCTGCCAGTGTTGGGATTCCCCACCTCCCACCAAGCAGCTGGTCTTTGGGTCTCTGCTGCGCATGCGCCCGCGCGCCTTACAGTTTGGGCATGCACGCGCCCGCACTTTGGGCACTTGGTGCCTAAAAGGTTCGCCATCACTGGTCTAGTTTATGGTAAAAGTCTTGGAGGCATTTAACAAGGCTGTGACAAATATGGTGATAATCATCAGCTTTCTGACCTGTTTGTGTTGGGAACTTAACATGAAGCTAAATAATGGTGTACAATAACCGTTAGATGCTATACAGATAATCCTCGACTTACAGCCACAATCGGGGCTGTAATTTTGGTTGCTAAGCAACAAAACACTGTTTTATAAAGAGTTCCTGCAGCTGGGCATGGCTTTGTGGTCTAAGAAAGGGGGGGGGGAAAGGTTGCTTTGGGCTGCCTCCCCTTTTTCGCAGTCCAAAGCCAGCCCCAATACATGGCGGAAAGAGATGATTTGGTGCGCTCTGTCCTCTTTAAACTGCTTTGGGCTCCCCCCCATTTTTTTTTTATTGTGCAAAGCCAACTCAATATGGCCGGGCATGCCTCATCAGCAGTGGACAGCAAAAAGATTGCAAAGGCGAGCTAGGGTGGCTGAGTGCAGGCCGACAAGGGTCAAAGGTAATAGATGTGGGTGGAAACAGGTGAGTGAGGGGAATTTCAGGGCCCCTGCAATCATAAGTACTGCCCATCATCTGAATTTTGATCACATGGCTGCAGGAATGCTACAATGGCCTTAACTTCTGGCATTGATCATAAATCTCTTCGTTCAGCATTGTCATAACTTTGAATGGTCACTGAATGAATCATCGTAAGTCAAGGACTGCCTGTCCCTAAAAATACTGCTATGCAGAATTGGATCCCAACAATAAGGGGCCCAGATGAGATCCTAAATGTAAAAAGGAGCAGGTGTGGAATATCCTTTCTGAGGGATTTTATGGAAGTCTTTTTCCAACGTACTGTAAATAAAACAGTGATAAACCAAAAGCACAGCACTGAATGTGAACCGGAGAAGCTAATCTTTAATTTATATAAGGCCTGTACTGACTTGAGATTTAGTCACGGGTTGTGCAACTGAGTGACTGCAAGTTGTCTCAATATTAATAGATGAGATGGGAACAATGTAATTGAGAGCAAATTAGTCTTTTTGTATTGCATAATTCATTGCTCTGGTTTATAAGTCTTAGAGACATTGTTAATTTAATACCTTTACTGTAGGGATAATTTTGATTTTACATATCCATTTAAGAGGATGCTACGGTTTTTGATAAGCAGTGAATTTTGTATATATTTATATAATAAGGATTCCAACACTTTATTTTTGTTGCTGTTGCTGCATGATCCCAAGAAAAGGTACATTGGTTTAATGATGTGGCAGTAGGTGTTATATATATATATCACTATTTCCTTTTCAAATCTGGTTCATTGCACAGCTTAGATACATGTGAAAATGAGCGAGAGAGCAGGAGGTGGATTGGAGAAATGAGTTCGCTACCTAACTAGTCCATTATTATTGTAATTCACTTGGTTGGCTCTGGTCTCTAGAAGTATAACTTGATTTCCGAAAATTATATGTTCCTTCCCATCTGCAATTTTAATTCACTACTTCCAGGTAATTACACAATGTACATAGAAGATAAAGCAAAAGATATTAAACATATACCGGTACTCTTTGCATCATTAAGGTTGATGACAGCTTGATTGACAAAAGAAAATCAGCATGCATTGTACTTTGACTGCATTCATTTAGAAAAATTAAAAATCAGGTTTTCAGTAGAGAAAAATCAAGTACTTCTGATCCATTTGAAAGTCTGATTTGCCATTGCTAAACGCATATAGTGGTTTGCTTGAGTTTGGC
Source organism: Pseudoxyrhopus heterurus (assembly GCA_032468235.1). NCBI lineage: Eukaryota > Metazoa > Chordata > Lepidosauria > Squamata > Pseudoxyrhopus > Pseudoxyrhopus heterurus. The sequence goes on along the minus strand of JANHJO010003635.1, from coordinate 127,169 downwards.
TTAATATCTAACCCAGGCATTGTAATTTGTAAATTAAGGTTTATGGTTTTAATATGCACTGTGAACCCACTCAGCTGTCTTAAAGGTTGAACGAGGGCTCAATACGGGATATATCTTATGTTGTTTGAACATAGCTTGTGATTTGTAACTGCATTTGCAAATGACTTTCACTTCAAAATCTTTGAGATGATTGTTGAATGAAGCAGAAGCCACGTCCGGCACCCGAGTAAGTCATGCTTGCTTATCATCACTAGAAACTGTGGTAATAGCAAACCGCCTATGCTGTACTCCTAAGCACATCAGTAATCCATTTATCTCATCGTTGTACTGTGTATCTGAGTCCTGGCTTTCCAGGATCTTGGGCAGAGGATTATACTAGCATGAGCTTTTCTGAATGTCTGGGGCATGAATCTCAGTGTATTTTTTTTATGAGCAAATCTTGTCATGGGTTGCAGAATTGAGTTGCTGCTGCAAGCTGGCTTGGTATTAATGGATGAAATGGGAACAATGTGATTGGGAGCAAGTTAATCTTTTTGTATTGCATTGCTCTGATTTATAAGTCTTAAATTGTTAATTTAACGCCTTTAGAATGGTGTAGGGATATTATTTTACCCAATCCGTTTAAGAGGATATTAACAGTTTTTGGTAAGCAAAATGGTTGTTTAATCTTAAAAAATACATAAATAATAAGCAGGATATAACCTAATAATAAAATAATCTACAGTCCAACCAATTGTGTGTTGGCAGGAGTTTGTATTTTAAAAACAATAATCCAGTAACTGTTCAGTAATTTTGTTCTGATACCTTGAAGTGTGATGTAAATAATAATATAAATGCTAGACTGTGAAGAAATGCATTTGATTTTATTGCAAGGGTATAGATGAAAGCATGTTTATATTATATGAGCCAATACTGTTAATGTTAAAGTGCCTAAACATATTTACTTATTCCTTTCTTTTTCTTTCTTTTTTCCACATAGCTTGTGCAGAAATGTTTCGCTCTCCATTTTAGCTTTAGAACAACTGGTCTGTGAATTGCACTTGAACTGAGAGAGGACCAGCCCCAAATCAGCCTTGAATTTGGATGGCCTTTCCCTAATCTGGCACCCTTAGACATAAGGAATCTGCACCCCATAATGTAGCGTAGCACATCTGCAGGACATTAGACCGGGGAAAGCTGCTTTAGTACAATTGGAAACTATAGGGAAGAAATAGCTCATTTTAAGAGTTTAAAAGGCATAGACATACTTCATATGTACCAAACTGAAAGGGCAGGAGAGTAGCTGAAACAGAATCATGTTATGAAACATTTGAAAAAGAAGTGGGATATTGGTGTAAAGCCACTAAAATCTGAGCCAATAAAACTGGGAGTTGGAATCTTTTTTCAGATAGTTGATCTATAAACTGTGTATGGTAACTCAGCTGGTGTATCAGTGATGAAGAAGCTTCAAAGCAAATTGATGGATGGGTTGAGTCTTTCCCAGAATATGCACTGAGAATAAATTCAGGATGATAATAATTCAGAACAATAATTCAGAATCAGATTTCCCTGCTTTTGTCATAATCAGGATATTGTAGTCCAGGAACTGTTGTCGAATGGAGGGCAGGAGCACCGATTTGTGCAATCTTTCCCATCTGCTGCTTTTGAGATGTATCAGGGCCACAGTGACCAGATTATGTATTTGGAATGTTTTGCAACAATAAACAAGAAATTTGGAAGACAGATGATTAGAGAAGAGGGCTGGTTTGTGTCTAAGTAACTCCATGCATTTTGAGCAAAGAAACAGTAAGGCTTTTTCCAATAGCACGTAGCTATTAGCCTTGAACATCAATCTTCACATGCAACTCATCAGTCATTACAGTGAAGGGAGTGTCCTGCTCTGTGAGTCTTGCAGGTGACATGGGTAATGGGCTGGAGGAGGATTAATCTATCTAGTCATGAAAGAGTGAAAGTGCTGGTCTGCCTGAGAGATTTAATTTTTCCTTGGATCAAGACTATAGTTGCCTTCTCCTTTGCCCGCCCCTTTTTTTCTTTCTTCAACAAACAAGAATGGACTATTATTTCACTCAGCTTTTGTTTAAGGTGCAATCCTGTCTACCCATTTAGCTACAAGCAAATTACAGGTAGCCTTGATGCATTCTAATGGGATTGCCTAATTGTCAGAAAGACCAGACAAAACATTTCAATTTGCCATGCATGAATCATCCTTGTGCTGGACACTTGAATATTATTGGTTGCCAATTACTTTCTGAGTACCATTCATTACTCAATAAGTACATAGATGCTCACATGATACATAAGTAAATGTTAAGTATTTTCCAGTCCAATGCTTCATCTTTAAGAGTAGGAGTAGAGATGCTACAGCTTTTCATGCCCCGCTTTTCAAGCACAACTCCACTTCAGCAATCCTGACTCCTACAGGCTAGTTTTTCCCAGATCTCAGCAGTTGATCGATCAATGATTATAGGAAAGGGAAGGGGTGTGGGGTTAAGTATTTTCCCTTCTTTGGTTCCCCCCCCCCCTCCCTGTTGTTCAACTTATTCAGTTCTCTCTCCTTTTTGGTAATTCTGCATGGATTCACCAACTGCAATAGAAATCAAGAAAGAGAAGAAACCCTTGAGTTGTGGGAAGCAAGCCCAGGCTGAATAAAGGGTGAAGGAATGGAGTGATATAAAAATTAAAAATTAAGACGTGTGTTTTATGTATGGGTCAATTCTCAGATGTTCTTTTCTTGGTCAGGATTTGTTCCTTTTTCTCTAGAGACTGTTTAAGCTTAGGATATTTTATCCCAATTGTATGTATCAAGAATTGCGGATTCTTTGGGAGCCAATTGAAAGAATCATTATATAATCCTGTAAGGAGAAGCCGCCTCATTTACAATGAACTGTTGATACGTTTTGTTCGTCAACATTTGAATTAGTCTTTTTTCCAGCAAAGGGACAAGGAAGAAGAAGAGCAATATGATCAAAGTTTCTGTAGCTCTGTTTATAACATTATTTCTAGGATGTCTGTTCTTCCTTTTTCCTTTTTATGGCTATGCTTATCAGTTTTAAGGCTTTGTGGCATTGAAGAATTTTTTAATTAAGCATAATAAAATCCAATTTAAAAAGTGTAGGATCTTCTTCTAAAGGATGACTTCCTGATGGAATATTTTGTTTTGCTTGTTAGATTTATATCTCAAAATCTTATGCTGCTTTATGAAATTATTTTGCCTTCAAAATTATTTGAGATATGCAAGGAAGGGTTAATTACATTGTCTTTAAAGAATACACATAGTTTTAAAAAGATACTGCAGTTTGTGTGTGGTTTTTCTTTATATTTCTGGTTTGATTATTCTTTTATTTAGACTTTTGATCATAGTGAAGCTTTCCAGACAACTGTGACAGCATGATTGGCTAATATTCTATTTACATGTTGACCTATAGCTTAAGTAATAAAAGTAGCAGCTGGCACTGGAGCTGAATAGCAGATTTTTTGTCCTTTTGTATAATTTACATATGAGCAAGAAGCTATAATCCTGAATCTTGAGGTACACTTGCTAAAAGTACTTTGATTTAAATACAATATAGCCTACATGAGAATATTTGACAAATAAGTGAAGGAAGCTTGGTATTAAAAAAAAAAAGCACCAGCTAGGAGGCTGTGAGCCAGGGTGCAATTTTTACCATCTGTAATAAAGATTAATTGCTTCCTCTAATGGAAACAAATTAAATCTATCATAGGTGTTTCCTCTAAACTAACATACAGAACAACTTTTGCATGTCAGGGGAGTTCAACTAAGTCAGCAGGTTTTTGGAAATGCTCCCTTCGTATTAATCTTTGGGTTAGCGGATGACTAGATAGAAATTAAAATGGTCTAGAAATTGGCTTTTTTTCCACTCAGCAGTTGGAAGGCATTGGCTATCACAGCTGGCACTGCAGAAAACCAACTGAAAATGTGTTTGTTTATATGCAAGACTGAACTCTAGGAGCAAACTGTATGGCATTAGTGCATGTTTATTCATTTAACAATTCAACAATAAAGTAATTTATCTAAGCTCAAGGACATTATTAGGGTGGAAGAATGATGTTATGGATTAAACCAGGGATGGACACTCTGTAGCTAGGGCTTGCACACCATTCTTCTTCTTTTTAAATAATTTTTAATATAATCGTTCCATCTTCAGTTGAACAGTGTGTTGTCTGGGTACAAATATTTTTGTTAAACAATAATCAAAATTGCAACATCCTTCGTTACATTAATATTAATTCTGCTATATTTAATATAGTAATGTTCCACATATTAATTCTACAATGTTAACATAATTTTCAACATACTAGTCCTATTTATTTATCTCTTTTAACATATCTTCTTTATTTTGTTTCCCTGTTTCTAACTTCCATTTTTTATTGTTTA
>JANHJO010003634.1:53233-64026 GCA_032468235.1 Pseudoxyrhopus heterurus | reverse complement strand
ATATGCTTACTTCTGTAAACCGCTTAGGGAGGGCTGTAAAGCCCTGATAAGTGGTATATAAATCTAAATAATAAATATATAAATCTAAACAATTGAACAGATAATGTCTCAGAAATGGGGCTAAATGCGTAAAATTACTGTGCATGACACAGAGGATCAAGTATATTTCCTCTCTTTCATTGCACTTGCTAAACTCCATGTTTCCATCATCCCTGCAGAACAAATGAGAATATATTAGTATTTTGTTAGGGGAGCAAGAAACTGACAAATAATTCTACAGCCGTAACCCCAAATCCACTTAGGTTGCATACTAATAATCCTTCCTGTACAATTTCAACATCCAGCTATCATAATAGTGAGCCTTTTCTTGCCCAAGGTGCTATGAGTAAGGGGCCCCAAGGGAGAGGCAGAGGGTCTCTTCCTGTTAATAGCTTGACTAAATTCTTGCTAGCAACAAATGCACAGAGACAGAAAGACAGACAGACACTGGCTTTTCCCCCAAAATAGGACTACCACACATTTTTTTTATATAATAGTTTTTTGCCTTCTGTAAAGTTGGCTTTGCTTCAGTGATGAGACCGGCCACATAATATGAAGTCTGCAAATAACAATGGAATCCAGCAGTGTAAAAGAAAGATTTCCTTGATTGTGTTTCAGGAGTGTCCACAGGGTGTGGTCAGAAAAGACAAAATGGCAACCGCAGCTATGCCACAAAGCTCATCTGGTTTTTTTATGTGCACATATATCAAGCACATAAAGAGGCCTGGATATTTTGTCCACTTACTTCACAGCAAAATTAGAGAGGGAGAGCCACACGACTTGAGACAAAGACATTACATTTTAGAGTTTTGTCTTTCCATTTGTACAGTGTTAACAGATATCCTGCAGCAATTATGTAATCTTCCACTTCCTCTCCTTTCCCATTATAAAAAATATAGCAGAATAAGAAAACGCAAACTAACCTTATGATTTCAGATATCAGTAACAGCTAGGGTAAATTGAACTTTGCCAAATTATTATATGCACAGAAGATAATTCCTACCCATGTATAAGGGATATATTTATGCATCATGAATATATTGTATTCATAATGAAATTAAGCAAAAAGAATAGGTTAAATTAAGAGATTTAAGGTACTTTGTGGCAGGGGAGAGGAGAAGCCCAAGACTTGAAAATCTTGCCAACAATTTGCTAGTTTCAAGCTTAAAATTCTGTGTTCTAGCTTTTCTACTGCATTACGTTCATCCTTCATGTTGGTTTGTTTATTCTTCAGTAAACAATTTTTAGTTTGTTTAGTATGAGATTTAAAAAAATAGTAAAAAAACACATTAAGATATAAAGAAATAGTACAAGCAATATGTAAGCAGTGCATACATACAACTCCATTCTACTGCTGGGGGAACTGCAGTGCCCTTTAATACAGGATGCCTGTAAAGTTACTTCATGGACAATAAGTTAGCAGCTGCATTAGGCAATGCCCATCTCTGACTTTAATAAGCACATCTATTGAGCAGGTTGTTGAAGCTAGAAACAGTTTACTCACAAAGTATTATTTTGCTCTGTGCAGTCCTGAAACCATTTATAATCAAAGATGATTTGCAAAAGAGTGGAATAGGAGGTTTCAACTCCTAGGGAAAAAAGAAGCAGCATTTCCAATTACCTTGAAGTAGAGGTTAATAAGGTAAGATTCCAAGGCTGCAAGCAGACCTTCCAAATTGCCACTGAAGTTTATGTTTTATGTGGAACAAGGGGGAAATTATTACCTACACAGATTAGATAGATAGATAGATAGATAGATAGATAGATAGATAGATAGATAGATAGATAGATAGATAGATAGATAGATAGATAAGATAGATAGAGGGACTGTAATTAATCTAACCTGAATTTAAAGGTAAATCAAATCAATTTTATCTACCCCCATTCATTTGTCTGTCCCACCTTACTTAGTGCGGACTTGACTTAAATTAAGACAACTTTGTTTTTCAACAACAGTGGCAACAGTCCTCCATTAAATAAGAATAAGACTTTTCACTATTTCAATGTAAGACAGCATTACCTAAAATAACATAAACAAATGCTGTAATCTTTCTCAACCTGGTGCCCACCAGATGCACTGGTCTTGCTAGTTAGGCATACTACGTGGGGATACAAATCAAGTCTACCTCAGGGGCAACAGGTTGAGGAATGTTGAACTGATCAGCCATTGGTCATCTAACTCCAAACTGACTCTGGGTAGTGTGCAATAAAACCACGCAAAATATAAAATATAAGGAATACAACATAATAACAAAGAATAAGAAAGGGAATAAAGAGCAAGAACAGATGGCAACTCCAGCTACCAGCACCTACTCCCAGAAACATCCCTCAAACATTCCCCCACCCATCTAACCCAAGGTCTTGGAGAACATTCAGGTCTTTGGAGCATTTCAGAACACTATCAGTGTAGGAGCAGGTACTATTACAGAGAAGGCATGCTTCCTGGGTCCCAACAGATGACACTATTTAATTTTCACTGCCAACCCTGTCAGCTCATACCAGCTAGATAAACAGTTCTTCAGATAATTAGGACCTATGCCATGTAGGTCATAATCTCACACTTTGTATCACATTCAGAAGCACACGAGCAACTAATGTAATTTGCAAAGCAGAAGTTTTCATGAACGTATTGTGCCACTGCATTCTGCATCAGTTGAAGTTTCTGAGTGGTCTTCAAAGGCAGCTCCATGTAGAGCACATTGCAAAAGTCAAGTTCCAAGGTCACTAAGGCATGAGTGAGCTGCCACTTGCTTATTGAAGAAGATTTCCAGAATGCTCACCATTCTTGAATAGGGAAGTCCATTCCTGTCCAAGATTAGATATGTAATTTTTCCCATATCCATGTGGTCCACACATTCACTTGGTCTTGGTAGGATTGAGCTGGAAACAGTTCCACTCTATGCAGGCCCACATAGCCTCCAAGCACCAAAGCAAAACTTCATCAATCTCATTTGGTTGGCCTGGAGTCAACAGATATAATCAGTATATTGGTAATATGGCATCCGAAATCTATGGATGACTTCACCCAGAGGTTGAACCAGAGAGGAAACAAGCCTTGTAGAACTCCATGAAGGGAGGACTAGAGAGTATCCTCTCCCCACAAACCCACACTGACTGAAACCAGCCCCAAAGGCAGGATAATAACTGCCATGAAATAGTGACACCGGGTCCCAACTTCCAGAATTGATATAGAACAATACCATAGTTGATGATATCAGAAATGGCTGGAACCTCAAATAACACAAAACCCACCCTTCCCTAGGGTCTTAGCTGATGCAGAATCCAAAATCCAAGCAGGCATAATTCTAGAAAAGTAGACCCCTTCTGGGGCTACACAGGTCTCAGTTAAGCATGCCAGGTTAGGATCCTCATCCATGATAAGTGTTAAGCTTCAAATGGTGTTTTTTTGCTGTAGCAACTATTTTCGCTTCTCGGCATGCCAACAGACTATGGTGGGAGAGAAGGGGTAGATAGAATGAAGCTCCAAATATCAAGATGCCAGCCCTGGGAATCAAGGACATTTCAGCAGATGTTTACCAGAGCCGAAAAAGATTTCCCACAATACCCGAAGTCTCCATTGGACAATGTAATCTTGCCTAATATGGGGGAGGAAAAATGTTAACTTTAACTATGTGGGGTTGCAAGGGAATAGTTAGATCTGGTTTTGCTCTCATCTTTGCCAATATGATGTACTCATTAAAATTTTGCATTAAGAGATTGGATTGTCTCAGCCGTGTTTGCTTTTGGTTGGGTTCATCAGTCAGAACCTTGACAATAAGATCATGAATGAAGCCGGCTTTGTTATACACCAACCTGGCATTCAACAAGGATCCAATGACTAGGCATCAATTCAATAAAGGTTGTAGGTATGACACATGAAAGAAAGAAAATATTTACCAGAAATACAGAGATATGAACTACTCCAAGCATTGTTTTTTGTCATTTATTGGCTTCTCTTATTCTATTGAGGGAGGCCATCTTTATCTTCCTCCAAAGCTGACTTAGTTTATAGGTCCAAAGTATTTGGTCCCTTTATTCACCTTTATATTCCTATTAAACTTTGTATTTCAAGATCCTTAAAAACCTGCTTCTATGTTTGATACCTATCCAGGAGAATCTCTACCAGAAACAATTTCCTCACATAACCTGAATGTAATCATCTGACCAGTCCATGCAACGTTTTTCATGCACCAAGGGTAAAGAAAAAAAATCCCCTCAGGAGCCCTCTGTCGAGGTTCTCCTCCCACCTTTCCCCTGCTTTGTGTTGGGTGCAATATCAAGACATTTCAGGGACATCAGGCTGGAAATTGCAGCTTTACAGGTGCTGCTAGATATGAGGGTGGAAATAAATAGTAGCTCACAGGGTGGAAAGAAGGAGGAGTCTCTCACATACTTCTCTAGGCTGAAACATCTGTTTGGGGATGATCTTATTTTTGAGTTGCATATTGGAGAATGCAATTTTTAAAAAAAAGAATAGAATCATGATAAAGACATGAAACTTAAATTGATTACATTTAATTCAAAATTAATTTAATATTATTGCAATGATTACTCCCTGTGTGTTTAACAACTATCCTGTCACATTACAACTTACAAACTGGTGGGTAATATTTTAGAAGGCTTTGGAAGCACAATTAAAATTTGGGAGGCCTCTAGGTGACCCTAAAGCTGTACTTACTTACTTACGCAGGAATAAATCCAGTTGACTTCAGTAGAGTTTAGGGTTTTTTGGCAGAACTATGCACAGACTTACAGTATATTTAGGTTTTTTCCCTTTATTTTCCCTCCTTTATTTTTGCAAGACAAACACCCTCCCCCCCAAGAAATATTAGCAAAATTTTAAAATGTAACTAATAAATGCAAATAACATTATCAACAGTTCATTAGAAGTATAGATGTATGCAGTCTTACCTGAATACATCTGATAAGAGATATGTTTTTAAATACATTTCTGCCCAGAATAATATATGGGCTTCCTTTCGGCTGAGTTAAGCAGAGAAGAGATGCCTGTAACCTATCTTGGACAGGAAGGTATTGGAGGATTAAATCACTTCTCCATGAGCAATCTGAGGACTTCTGTGAACCACATTCTTTCTTATTGATTTAAAGGACGGAAACATCTGGCAAAAATCTGATTTGTTTGTTATGGGAATATTTCTCCAGGTGTCACCAGACCTGGAGAGAATTACTAGTTCTTGTATTTTCAGATAACTGGGGAGGGGATATTTCAGAAGACAGAGTTGGAAACCGAACGTCATATTCACATCTGTGGGAAAGGGCCCTTTTAAGCTTCAAAAGAACCACCATCGGAAAAGTCTGCTTGGGGGTTAATCCTCATGGTAATAATTTTCAACTGCATTGTTATTGAATTATATTGAGATATGAATATGCATTTGGGAAGGAGAGCAATATCAGGCAGATTTTCAAATTTTGTGTTGATATGAAGCTGGTTTTCCGTAGAATCATGCCTCATGAAGGGCAAGTGATAGTGCTCGACTTGCAATCACAATTGGGCCCAAAATTTCTGCTGCCAAACAAGGGGGTTGTTAAATGAGTTGTGCCCCACTTTATAACATTTTTGCCATGGTTGTTAAGCAAATCACTACAACTGTTAAGTGAAGCAAGAGATCATTAAGCGAATCTGGCTTTCCCCCATTGGCTTTGCTTGTTGGACGTTCCCAGGGAAGGTTGCAAATGACAATGCCAGGGCTACATGCTGGTTGCCAAGCACCCAAAGTGTGACTGTGGGGATGCTGCAACACTCATAGGTGTGAGATATGATCATTAGTCACTTTTTTCAAGGCCACTGTAACTTTGAACAGTCATTAAAGGAATGGCTGTAAGTCAAGGACTACCTATAAATGATATTAGAGTTTTTTTTAGCAAGGGAAAGGTGACTCTGAGCAGCAGAAACTAAATGTGAGGAAAGTCCTATGATGAAAAAACCATAACCTCACAGATTCCTATTTTTCATGTACATTTAAAATGTCACAATACCACAAGGAAAATCCCTAAGGAAAAGAGCATCTGAAAAGAACACTAACAAAATCTCCCTTTCTTCATTTTTTTTCCAGCTGTCTTTGAGACAAGTAACGGAAACTTGAGATATTTACTAATAGTATTTGTTGGCACCGCTAGCATAGGGGGGGAAAGCAGTCATGTTTAATGCTCCTGTTTTGTTTTAGTATATCAATTGATACTTTATGACCTTTATTTATTTTATTCCAACTATTTCAATTTCTCATTGAGAGCTGTAGAACTCTAAATGTGTGAATCTCAAGACATCAATCAAGTTTGTGCCATCAAAATCAACGCAAGTGAAGAATCATAAAAGACCAACAGTAATAAAAGAGTGGAGGGATAAAGAAATGCATTACAGGGTATTACAATAGCATACACTAAAAAAAAAGAGAGAGAGATAATTAAAATCATCCTACACTGTATGTTATAGAATGGCTTCAGAGATAGACTTTTAAAGATGCAACAAGAGAATTATGTGCTAGTGAGCTCCATTTTCTTCCAAGATAACATTAAAAAATGAAAGTCACATGGGGGAAGGGGGAGTAAGTGAGAGAGTAAGGGGGCTGCTCCAGATGTGGAAACAGGTTGTGCTTCCTCTCCTATAATTTCTATAGGAATCTGAAGCTATTTTGAGCATATGCCTGCTGTGATAGCCCCTCATATATTACTCTCAATTTAATGTGGATCTAACATGCTTTTCTCTGGAGACATCACCACAAAACATAACAGGCAATCAGTCTGTCTCCTGAGCCATTCAACTAAAAGCTTTCTTGAACTGTAGAAGGGTTAGATTCAGTTTACTGCACAATTAAAAAAACATGCACATAGAAACCTTGCCATAGCTCCAGAATTGACATCAAGGAAATTATGAAATGTGATCAGAAGCTGTGTTAAGTTTTTAACTCATAGAAAAAATGAAACCAGGCTAAATATCTGCTTTAAAGTTCAAGAGTGCATTACAACATTCATAAAGCTGAATTTTCAGAGTCCAATAAAATTGGGCAGCTAATAAACTCAAATGAATAAATAAATAAAATTAAACCATTCCTACTAATAAGTAAGCAACTGAAAAATGACTGGCGGCATGTGGTTGCTGAAGTATTCAAAATCTGGGGTCCTTGGTGCTTTCTGAGCCTGGTTGTTTTCTTGCAGACATTTCATTATGCAACATCATTCACAGGTAACATCATCACATCCTAAACCCACTTATTGGGGACTTGGAGGAAGCTCTGCTGAGCACAGAATTAATTCTGAGTAATCAAGTATCGTTCTGGACTGCATGACACAGCTTACTTATTGTGGAATAAATAAGATGTGGGGGAATACAGAGACAGATAAATCAGGATAAGATAGGTCATGGTTTCCAATCAGTGGTTCACGAATCACAGATGGGACTCAGTTAGATGGGACATCGTAAGTCATTGAAACTTTAAATTGAGTCTATAAAGGATACTATAAAGGATAAATAATGTAGAGTATAACAATGTCTCTATGCATATCTATCTCTTCTCTAAAATAGCAGACTTTTTATTTGTATCGTGCTAGGATCCACATTCTTTGAAGGAGTGGTTGTTGGAACTTGAGAAATGAAAGAATAGAAAAACAGAGAGAAAGGCAGAAGGAGCAGGCAAAAGACAGTGGTCTTGTATACTTTGTAAAGATAGGACTTTACAAGGAGGAGGCTCTGTTGAGTTCACATACCTTGATTATCACTACCATTTTTAGAGATACTATATATGTTACCTGCTAAATGAGCTGCTTAAATCACTAAGAAGCTACTGATATCCTGTAAGTCAGCGCCCCCCCCCCCACAACCTTTTGGGCACCGGTTTCCATAGACCGGAGGGGGCAATGATTTTGTGTGCTACCTGGATCTCGTGGATGGGGCTTCGCTTGTTTGTGCAGCCCAGTTGTGGGCTGTATAGCAGGGGCTGAGGACTCCTGCTATAAGTTATAGCCTTTCTCTGAAAGCTGCACACCTGTTAAACTCAACCATGCATTGGGTGAGCAATGTGCATCTGTGAATTGCACATCCTTTTGGTATCTCTCAAACTTTAAAGTGTGTTCAACATCCACTCGTGTTTTCCTCTGCCTAGCAGCCTCCCTTGTCTACTTCATGGATTCTCCCAATTCTCTGCCACACATTTGGATGAGTTCACAAAAGAAACTGTAGGGTGTAGATTTTGCACATGGTTTTAAGCATACTGCAGATAGGCAGATACAACCCCTAAGCAGAAATCCCTATTCATGCTAACACTGGAGTATACTCAATTGAAACTCATAATTATTTCCCAGAAAAATAGGTCTAGGATTGTATTGTTGGCCCAACTCTTTGTTTTGGGTGTTTCTATGCTGCTACCACTTCCACTCCCAATCCCTCCAAAGCAGTTTGGAATTTAACCACAATAAGAATTACCTCTGCCTTCTCTGAAACAATAAGAACAAGAAACAAAAATGTCACCCATGTATACACATTCCAGTACAAGTCTTTTCTATTTGCATTGATTTCCTGGGGAAAAGAAGTGAAAACTGAATGATCTTGTCAATTTCATCCATGTCTAGGCTAGACTGAAATTACAGGGGTGTAGATCCAATTGATCGAGTAGCACAAAGACCTTTCTGTTGAAATCCCTTCCAATTAAGCAGTTAAAAGTCTTTTGATCAATTACAGTTGTCCACAATCAAATGACAACATATTTTTTTAAATGACCAAAGTCAATCAATTTTTAGAATCAATTTTACATCTTGCACAAATACATACTTATTCTAACTCAAAAGCAGTGACAGCTGAGACTGCAGGTGTCCATAGCTAACTGAGATGGTGGGAAAATGATGACATCCACATGGTGACATCATGAAAAACTCTCTCCCTTTATGCACTGATTTTCTGCTTTTTGACATAAGTACTAAGTTGTGGGTTTTTCATAATGACACACGTTACACACAATGTATCACTTGCCCCTGCCTCGACCTTCCACAGAGCTGAAGGCTGAGATGCTTGCATGCATAAAGACAAAAAAAAAGAAAAGAAATATTGTACTCTTCAAAAACAAATCCATCCTTAATTTCTGGAAAGGAACTAAGATTTATATCATTTAGTGGTGATCACAAAAGTAAATCATTAGGCTAACTCGGTGAGTAGGTTTTGACTAGGAAAATGGATGGATAAATATCAAAATAAGTCAGTATATTTTTCTCTGTATGTATTGATACATGCATTAAAATCTGAAGGGCGTTTCCCCCCAGATTTCCAGATACCCAAGATATTAACAACAACAACAAAAAACCTGGAAAAAATAATTGCCACAGGAAATATTTTAGTAATGGTACCCCAATAATAGAAAGTTCTTTGTAAGCTGCTTGTCTGGTGTTAAGATTAATATTATTGACTGATGAAGGATTTCAGAATTTGGATTTTGATATTTTTAGGCTATGTTCATACACAATTAACAAATCTCAATGTCTATTTTCACATAATAATCTGCTTTTCAACCCTTCAGCAATTACAGGGGTACATAATGTTTGGTGAGAAGGGCAAGAAACAAATTTTACCTTTTGATGGCAGGGCGTATCTAATGTTGCATCCTAACAAATAGGAAATGTGACTAAGGCAAAACACAAGTTTGTTTCACATGTAATTAAAATTAAATGCAATTAATTGATTATTCTCTATACCTATATTCAATCATTTCTTTTTTGGAGCTTAAAGATAAAAATTTGGTAATACTTTTGAAGATTTCAGGGAGGCATCTCCAAAGGTCTGGATGAACACCAGCTGCACTCCTCTGTGTAAAAGCTGCTTCGCTTAGGGAAAATGCTGGACACAATCCAGGGAACTCAAAAATGCACCAATATGCTGGGCTGGCTGTCAAGGTAATAGCCCTAAACATTTCTATTGAGAAATAAGCTTCTTGTGTAAGTGTGCACAGGCCTAAGGCACTTGCATTCTAGTTTAAGTGATATTAAAAGAAGATTGAACCAAATCCTAGAGAGAAAGTCTATCTGTGACAATTAACCTTGATGCCTGGATGTTACTACTAGAAAGGGGTCGGTTTGCCTCTGCATGTTAAATGCACAAAAGCAGCCACTAGAAAGAAGGGCTACCTTGATCTTTTACTTGTGCATCTCTCATAGGAGACAGAGTGTTGTCTAGATAGGCCTAGACCTGATCCTACATGGATAGACCTATAGCTATCCATGTCTTCTCATAAATCTAAGCCCCACTGAAAAAAGCTGAACTCAATGAAATTCAGCTACATAACCTGCAATCTAAAGCTATGCTTGACAGACTTGGACATTGGGCGCTAGCTAACAAAATGAAATTCAGTGGTGAAAAAGGTAAGGTTCTACATTTAGGCAAGAAAAACCAAATGCACAGGTACAGTATAGGTGGTACCTCGCTCAATAGTAGTAACTGTGAGAGAGATCTTGGAGTCCTAGTGGACAATCACTTAAATATAAGCCAGCAGTGTGCTGCAACTGCCAAAAGAGCCAACACAGTTCTAGGCTGCATTAACAGAGGGATAGAATCGAGATCACATGAAGTGTTAATACCACTTTATAATGCCTTCGTAAGGCCACACTTGGAATACTGCATCCAGTTTTGGTCACCACGATGTAAAAAAGATGTAAAGAGTAGACACTCTAGAAAGAGTTCAGAGAAGAGCAACAAAGATGATTAGGGGACTGGAGGCTAAAACATATAAAGAACGGTTGCTGGAATTGGGTATGTC
>JANHJO010003634.1:28834-41356 GCA_032468235.1 Pseudoxyrhopus heterurus | reverse complement strand
AAGTCTAAGGTTAAATTGAACGAGCTTAATGTATCAGTGAATATAGTTGTCACTCTCTGATCTAGAAAAGATATTTTTGTAAAGCAGACCGTCATGTCAACGGAATAAAAGACTATGATGGGCTGATGCAACCCAAAGCCTACTTAAAAATCATTCCTGAAATTCCATGAAGCAATACATTTATTATTAAATAAATGGCAGTGAAATAAAATTATCAATTCATGTGAACAAAAAAACAATTATTCCCAAATTATCAAATAATACTGGCTAAGGAATAGAGAACACACGGCTCATTAAGCCAAGCTTTGTTCTGCAAGCTACAATTGGCCTTATGATCCCTTCAATAGGAATATTTGCAAGAAGCAATATTTGCAATATTTGGCAAATGGAGGTGGGAAAACGACATTCCCCCCACCCGCTGAATGCAAGCTAGGTTAACATTTTAGCATCTGCATTTGCACAAAGTTTGCAAGCCTTGGAACTTAATTCTGTAGCACTGAAAAGTATTCCAGTGAGTTTCAGTTTTTATGTACGAATAATTGGATAAACCAGCTTACATAAATATCATTCTGAAGAATTGGCTCAAGGCTGTAGAATTCAGAGAATCAGGATTTTGCAGGAACATCCTGCTAATCACATTCTCTACCATACCATGTGGAAATCTTCCTGCCATGATGCAACAGTATTAGGCATTGCCATCTAACAATTCGGAATGACTAGACCTGACTATGGTTTAAATTTAAACAGTGCAGGGAGATAAAGTGTGGCCTTCAATATATCTTCCTGAAATTATCTGCTATTCACATATGGAAGGAAAGCAGGTTGTGTTGCTCCAGAAGCACTAATTTTACATTCTTCCTTAAGGCTACTGATTTGGGATCCATGGCTTTAAAAGATTTATTTAGACAAAAAAAAAGCGCCTTTCAAAAATTCTTGCCCCTGTACTCTTTCAGAAATACATTTAAAATCTGAAATGTTTTCCCTCTGATAATCTTTATTAGTTTTGCAATCAAGCAGGAAATCAAATCTTGCTTTGCAACACCCCATCCCACTTCCCTCCTGTTTGGCTCTGAAGGTTATCACATTATAGCTCATGCTGAAGCAAAGAAAACCAACTAGTGAGAAAGGGATTTAAGTCCTCACCGTCAATGTGATTTGTACCACTGCTCATAGCTCAAGCAGACCAGTAAATCACAGGAGAGATGAGCATTCAATTTCCCACTATGTATTTTATTGGTTATTTCTGAACAAAAAGTAAATCTAGATCTTACAATACATTTCTGAGTGACATCCAATAAGTAGGCAATTGGGGGCTCCTTGATGTTTAATACTAACATTTAATAAAATGACTTTTTTCTCCTCTTTCTGAAATGAGAAAAGATGGGTAGAAAGGAATGGAATTCAATGTAGAGCAAGTACCCTATTCAGAACTGGAGATTCATAAGAAATTCCTAGTCTCAGGAGTGTTACATCTGTGTGTGTGTGTGTGTGTGTGTGTGTTCCAGCATAACTCTGGAACGCTTAGAGCAATTTCAACCAAACTTGGTACACAGATGACTTACCCACTGGAAACAAATATTGTGAGGCTAAGACACCCCTTGGGGGGGTGCCTTAAAATGGCTTCTACTGTACAGCACAGTGGACTTGCCATGGTAACGGCTTCACAGTACTCCACAAAGGGGCTCCCTCTCAGCCCTCCAGGGAAACATCAGGTGATAGGCCAAGTGCAATCAAAAAATGAAACACCAGCATAGACAAGAAACTCCTGAGGAGAGGAATAGAAGACTTGCGATGCTGCGTGAGTCCCGACTACAGGATTTTCTACAGGATTGGGAAAAATAAATACCCGGGCAATGCCAGGTTATCAGCTAGTTTTCTATATTTTGCAATGGCATCAGTGGCAGGATGTCAATGTTTCATTTTGATCCATAAACCTAAGCTATGTCTATTATAGGTAGTCCTTGGCTTATAATAGTTTGTTTAGTGACTGTTCAAAGTTACAATAACACTGAAAAAAGTGACTCATAACCAATTTTCCATACTTAGTACAACCATTGCAGCATCCCCATGGAGACCTGATCAAAATTCCGCTACTTGGCAACTGACTCATATTTATGACCGTTGCAGTGCCCTGAGTTCCTGTCATCCCTTTTTGTGACTTTCTGACAAGCAAAGTCAGTGGGGAAGTCAGATTCATTTAACATCCATGTTCCTAACTTAACAACTACAGTGATTTGCTTAACAACTATGGAAAGAAAGGTCATAAAATGGGACAAAACTCACTTAACAATTGTCCTGCTTAGCAACAGAAATGTTGGGCTCAGTTATGGTCATAAGTCAAGGACTACCTCTACTGCTGTCAATACCTGTGACTAAATCATATGGCTCTCAAATTCTGACCTGTAAGCAGTATTTCCAGCTTTTTATTGACCCTTCCATAATCATCCCTTTGACAAAGGTTTCATAGCATTTAGGTCTATGTCATGAGAAAATCTCACCTTGTGATTTTACCACAGATCAAAAGTAATAGAAATAGAAACAGGAACATTCAAATTGTTTTGTTCTGTGTTTTCTTCTTCTTCTAAAAGTTTGCAACCTTTAATTGTAGCTCCATGTGCATAACATAATGAGTAGGATGACTAAGATAATGTCTATCTGGTTGGGCAGATGGATTACATCTAACTGAGCTTGGTTAATCTCAGCAGCCAAGTATGATCAGCCCTGATTACCAAAGCACTATTAGAAATGAAGTTAGCCACAAAAGACCAGTATTTCCCAGGCAAAAGTGAATCCAACTGTCACCCAGTCCCCCTTCTGTGACCTTGAGGAAAATCACCACATGTCCATTAACTAGAAAGGCAGGAGAAAAAAGCCTAAAATATAAAGTCTGTAGTATTTTAATATACTGTATATGTTTATATGGGTTGATATAAACTGCAACAGGCAAATTTTCTGTTGTAGTTGGCTTCTTTCTTGTCTGCAACGAAGTAATTTACTACTGTAATTGAGTCATGCCTGAGAATCCACCCACCAAGTAAACCAATTCCAGAATAAGGTGTGGGGAATCAGAAGAACCGAGAGTTAGAGCTGTGACAAGCTGAAGGGTGGCAAGTATTTGGACGGAGGCCATCTGGAATTCCAGGGCTGCTGGTTAAGACTGGAAATTGTGAGAAACAAAGGCATCCTGCAAGAATGCAATGGAAAACCATGACCATTCTCAGCTATGAAAACAGACTTTGCTAATTGTATTAATTATATTTTATAAACAGTCTCGATTTTAGAGCCTTGCTGACCTATTTCTTACCCACATGTCACAGAGTTCAATCAGCAGATTTTCCTTTCCCATATTGTTGAACCTGCATAATTCAAAAACATAAGGGTCACTCAGTTATCTGGGAGAGCACCACTGAGATGGGGAGAAATTCCAGAGAATGTCAACAAGTGCACATTGGAAACTATGCTTACAATTGGTAAGCAATGCAGTTTACAGATGCTCTTCTAATTCTATTTGCCAATTTTATCTGACAAGCTATTGATCAAGTTGTTATTCAGGGCATAGAAACACTCTGGGCTATTTTTATTGGTCAACAGGCAACTAACAAAGATTTTATGATTATGAAAGCAAAATCCCTATTAAACTTGTGGTACCTAAAAAAAATCCCATATAGAGTTTTCATAATTTTAGTTTCCAAGTTGTTAATATTTGGTTCAGGTATAAATGTAGTTTACTTATTTCTTTATATACGCAGTTATTTGCAGGTTAAATATGTAGTTGATTAAAATATGAACTTGTGGTTCATTCACATATACAAGCAGTCATCTCAAACTTGTTCCTATAATATGTAAACAAATTAATTCTATGATATCTAAACATCACAGGAAGGTAGAATAAGGAAAACAAAATTAGGGGATGGTAAAGACAAAGTCCAAAAACATCATATCTTTCCCTACAGCGTCATCATAATTGCCTGTATAATCTACTGCAGGGGTGTCAAACTCGATTTCATTGAGGGCGGCATCAGGGTTGTGTTTGACCTCGGGGGGGGGGCAGGGGGCATGGCCAGCCTGACATCACTCGTGTCAGGGGCACGTGTGGCCCAAGCACTCTGTCAGCAAAAAATTATTTATTTATTTATTTATTTATTTAAATCAATTTATATGCCGCCCCTCTCCCTAGGGACTCAGGGTGGCGTACAATATATATAAACAGAGTAAAAACAATATAAAAACAGAATAAAAAGACACGATTAAAACACATTCCCAAGCTCCATTTTTGGCTGGGACAGCCTCCTGCAACCCCCTGCCAGTAAAAACGGAGCTCGGGAGGGCCATGCATGGCCCTCGTGAGCTCCATTTTTGGTTGGGATGGCCTTCCTCTGCCAGGATCTGACCTGCGGGCCTTGAGTTTGACACCTCTGAGTTTGAAACCTCTGCATATTGGTATAATATGGTTCATGCCAAAAGCATGCTTCTGCTCAGAACACAAAATCTATTATTATCATTAGCTACTATTGTGCCACATGGTTTAAAAATGATTACAAAGTAATCGTGCTTCTTAAGTTACACCTTAGAGGTAGTCCTCGACTTATGACCACAACGGAGTCCAAAATTTCTTTTCTTATGTGAAACGTTTGTTAAGTGAGTTTTGCCCCAATTTATGACTTTTCTTGCCATGGTTGTTAAGTGAATCACTGCAGTTGATAGGTTAGTAACCCAGTTAAGTGAATCTGACTTCCCCATTTACTTTACGTGACCTTGGGACACAGCAACTGTCATAAACATGAACCATTTGTCAAGCATCTGAATTTTGATCACGTGACTCTGGAGATGCTGCAAAGGTCATAACTATGAAAAAGGGTCATAAGTCACATTTTTCAGAGCTGTTGTAACCATCACTAAATGAACTGTTGTAAGTTGAGGACACTTTTTTACAAAAGGGTAAAAGAAAACCTCTTTTAGCTGGTATAATTTTAGGTAGTCTCACCATTTTTCACTGGAACAGTACTACATACCAGTATATTGGAATTACAGGCTAGAGTAATTAAGAATATACATTGCATCCACAGAAATCAGCCAGTCTAGTCAGATATTGCACTGAACTGCAAACATATGGAAGAATATAGACTTCAGCTCACATACTCTGGAATCATCCCACTACAACTATGGAACTATTTAGGAATAAGTTAATTAAGGAGCAGAGCCAAAATGGAATAAAGTACTGCTATGGAGCGGGTAAAGCCAGCCAGGTCCCATGTATATTAATTCAAAATACATTCAATAAGATTTTATATTCTATTGGGATAAGGATTGTTTCTTAAAGGAAAATAGAATAGTTAACAAAGACAGACTGAATTCATGTATCATGTTAAGCTATGGTTTGTTCAATAGTTTGCTGAGTTCACACAGCATGCTAAACTAAAATTACAGTAACAAACCACATTATGACTTTATGCACTGTGTGAATCCAACCACAGAGAATTGCTGGGACGACTTTGGCTCAGCTGATTAATAACAGTCTTAATAAGGTAATTTCTCAAGGGACCATTGTCATTCATCACCAAGAACAAGTCTGCAATATGGAAAAATCACTTCACTTTCTAAATGTTATACTTCCATCCACTGAAATTGATAGAACAATCTAGTTCAAGCTAATTTAACTCGATATCAGGGGGAAATTCTTTGTGGATTTCTGCTTAAAAAAAAAGACCAATGCTACAATCCATTAAACAGAATATGGTAAGCATTCTTCAAATTATGCCCCATTACTGTGAAATGGGGGCCTTGCTATGGAATTTACAAATATGCATAAAATGGTTTGGTCATTCTTGTGTCCTTTGAATGTTATCCTCCTCCAATCCTATTAGTTGCTGGGGAAAGGGAAGGAATAAGTTATATATATATATTATATATTTATATATTTATTGTATTTGTATGCCGCCCAACTCCCAAGGGACTCTGGGCAGCTCACAGCGAGAATACAATATAAAACAGTAAAAACATAATAGAGTATAAAATGCATTTTTATGATAAAAATAATACAACATACTCCATTCAAACCAGACCTCATACGGTCTTCTATTAAGTGAGGTCAGCGGCCCCAAGCCTGCCGAAACAGCCAGATTTTCACAGCCTTCCGGAAGGCCAGCAGAGTGGGGGTAGTCCAGACCTCCGAGGGTAACTGGTTCCAAAGAGCCGGAGCTGCCACAGAGAAGGCCCTCCCTTGCGGGCCCGCCAGTCGGCACTGCCTAGCAGATGGGACCCGCAGGAGGCCGACCCTGTGGGATCTAACAGGGCGCTGGGACATATGAGGTAGGAGGCGGTCTCGAAGATAGCCTGGCCCTGAGCCATGTAAGGCTTTAAAGGTAATAACCAACAGAATTACCGGATATGTGGAACCCATTTTCCACTGTAAGCACCTTATACTTTATCCATCCATATAACTTCAGGGGCAATGAAAGATCTGAATGTGGAGAAAACCAATTTACAAAATGTTATAGCAACCTTTCATGCCGGAGTCCTTCATCCAATCCACATAAAGCATGATAACCTAGAACCTCTCGTTCTCCAGGCTAGCAACATGACAGTATTTCCCTAGATCACAGCATTCTCCTTCAGCTCATATTCAATGTCCATCTCCTCCTCACATATGCAGCTATATTTATCTAATACTTCTCCAGAAGGTTAAAGCTGTAAGGAGTATAGACTTCCATTGATTATGAAGATTTGGATTCTGAAGCAGATCATAACTATCCCAGGTCAATGCTCTTTAATTTCTGCTCCAGTTAGTGTAGCTTTGGCGATCTCAAACATGTGGGCTGTTTAGTAACCAAACGCACTTTTCCCAAACACCCTCTCACATACATCCGTGCCATTTCATTTTAAAAACCCATGCTAGAATTGCTAACCATGTAATTAGTCTAAGAAATGGCTAGACTCTGGAAAAGAAGAGTATCCGTTTTCTATCGGAAAACCTACTGTGACAGTAACTTAAGCATCTATCCTCAAAGACAGCATAGTGAATTGGACAAGTTCGAAAGCCACAGAAGGCTAAAAATTAATTGAGAGGCTGGAGAGCATCCTAGAAGATGTCTCGCTATCCAGAATACTGAACATAGAACATAGAATAACAGAGTTGGATTGTGGGACCTTGGAGGTCTTCTAGTCTAACCTCCTGCCTGAGCAGGAGACCCTATACCATTTCAGACAAATGGTTGTCCAATCTCTTTTTGAAAGACTCCAGTGATGGAGCACCCACAACTTCTGAAGGCAAGCTGTTCTATTGGTGGATTGCTCTCACCATTAGGAAATTTCTCCTTCGTTCTAGGTTGCTTCACTCCTTGGTTAGTTTCCAACCATGTTTCTTGTCTTGCCTATTGGTGCCTTGGAAAACATGTTGACCCTTGTCTTTGTAGGAGCCCCTCAAATATTGGAACGCTGCTATCATGTCTCCCCTAGTCCTTCTTTTCATTAGACTAGAGAAGATTGTCAAAGAGTTTATTGTAGGACACAGTTGTGCTTCTCATGTTTTGCTTCAACTGCTGTACATGATGATTCAGCAGCTCCACCACAAGACATCTGTCCATTGTGACACTAAGAGTCTGATGGCTATGTTACAGTATGGTCCACCCCTCCTTGCAGAAAAGTATGCTGACATCAAATGTGCTCCCCCAATTAACAAGCCCTATCCTGCTATACTAATGGAGTTAGCAATTAAGGCTGTCCTTGCTCTTTTAATGCAAGACAAATTAAGTAGAGCAGATTGGTGATTTCCCTCAGTTTTATTGCTCCTCCTACTGGGCTGGTTCTAGACATTTTGGCATCGTGGGCAAAGTCATATTCTGGTGCTCCCTGTGATTATATTTAACTCTTAAGCAGACATTCCAGTTACTGCTTTATTGGGCATAACTTTGATAAGCTAATAGTCAATCTCTCAGTACATTTTGTCTTGCTTCAGCAATATAGCAATAGCAATAGCAATAGCACTGGATTTATATACCGCCTATCAGGCCTTGCAATCCCCTCTAAGCAGTTTACAATGTCAGCATATTGCCCCCAACAATCTGGGTACTCATTTTACCTACCTCAGAAGGATGGAAGGCTGAGTTGACCTTGAGCCTGGTGGGATTCGAACTGCTAAATTGCAGGCAGCTGGGAGCTGAATACTTAATTACAAAGTACAGCGTTTAGCCCTCTGCACCACTCAAGGCTCAATATCTTCAGTCTTCTCAGGTCCACAGTTGTACTTTCTTTGTGTGTGTGTGTGTGTGTGTGTGTGTGTGTGTGTGACTTGCGAGGTCTGGTTACTATTACTCACCAACTTTGTGGGTATTTTTCAAAAAGCACCAAAAGAAAAAGTTCTAAAGCAAGGAGGAGGGATGATCAACTTTTATACTCATATTGTGTATTTTGGAAATCTGTTCAAGGTTAGAGCCTCCTATAATTCGGTATCCTAGGTGACCGCTTTGAGTTCCTAGAATCTTGAAGCAGCTGACTCCTGCCAAGCATCACCTGCTAATTGGGGGAAAAAACACCAATCACTTTTCCCAGTGTTGGATGGGAAAGTATAGGCAGGTGCTTGGGAATGACTTGTTCATTATTTATTTAATTAATTTATGTGCCGCCCATTGTCAGCCCTGAAGCCATATTGGAGCATCTTCAGGGCTGCCACAGCGAGGCCGGTTGAAGCTGTGTCAATGGGAGTGGGGAGATGGAGATAGCTGGGGATGTGTAGCCAAAATAAAAAAATTTCTCCTGGGAACCAAGGACGTTCTCACCAGGTGCTGGGAAGGCGTGGACTGAAACCAGCTGGAGTTGGGACTGTGACCTGGTTGGACCATGTGACAGGCATGTGACCTGGGGGCAAGGACTTTGGGCTTTAGTTTGGATGGGGAAAACCTTGGGCCTTTCAGAGTTGGGTTTTCACCAGCTGTGCCAATATGACATTCCTAATAAATTTATACTTTGAGGAAACTCCAAGCCTCAGAGTTTTGATTGCATTGAGCTTGTTACTTGGAATCCTGACACCCATCTTGTCAGAGGGGACTCTGGGCAGCTTACAAGCATTAGAACTAGTATACATTAAAATAATAAACAATATTATTGTTTATAAATAACAACAACAATAAATTCTGTTTAGCCACCTATCAAGTTGCCTGACTGACTGGTTAGAGACACAGGTGACAGGTTGGTCGGGCCACTTCTGAACTACCTCACTCACTCTTCTGAAAGACCTGAGACAGGTAGGGTGAAGTGGGAGAGAGCAATCATTGCACAAGCTGTGTCTTCAAGGGAATGGCGGGGACGGCTGCTAATCTTATTCAGTCCTTGTGGGCAGCAGCATCTGGAACTGGGCCACAGATGTCCCAAGGAGCTGGAACAAGGCAGTCAAAAAGGCACTGCCCCACCACCAGCATCAAAGTAACAAAACAGTAAAAAGAACAGCCGTGCAAAACCTGTTTTTGACAAAGCCGTGGAAAAGCTATTGTGCACTCAATGATGACAGAGGCAGCAATGGGCCGTTCTTTGCCAACTGAAGATTGACCAGTCATGCAGCACAGGACTAACTCTTTCTCTCCAGAGAGGATAGTCCTGTATTTTTAAACACAGCTCTTGTGCTCTTTCAAAGGGTCACAAAACTCGTGCCTAAATGACAAGTTTTATAAGGAACTCCGTGTTCCCGATAAGCCTCTCAAAGGGCACTCAGGACAGATGTCTTTGTGGAAACCAGGTATGAAATGCTTTCCTGCAACGCAAGCCACAAGACATGGCCACGAAGCATAGCCTCATGGACCAGAGGGAAGGAGTTAGGCCTGTCAAACCTAAATCAGCCAAGAAGAGCTAGACAGAATTCCCCCCATGACTACATCAGCAACCACAGAGCAAATATGGTGATGAATAAATAAATAAGTAACTGTGAAAGGAGGAGAGGAAAATGATATTTTAAAACTGCAGCACCTAGTGACAACTTTAACTGACTTCAGGTGTGAGCTGGGAAGGAGGCAAAGGCAGCACCGTGAGAATATGATATTTTTAAAAACCCACCACTGTATTTATGATGCAGTTAAAAGGATGCAAGGAGGAGTCCCAACGCTACCCATTATTCTACCTCCAGTTCAAATATTTTCCTTTCATTAAAGCTGATCCTGCAAGCCCCTTGTTACAATGGCATAAAAAGGTCATGTTTGCAGGAGACAGATGAATTGGTAATTTCTTCAACCAGCCAACTGCTCGTCCTCCATGTGGCAGCAGCACTCCGCCCAGGGTGATCGCATCAGCCTTGTGTCAGCCATTATTCAGTTCTTCTAGCCTTTTCACAAAAGGGAAACACCGTAAGATGAATCCGCTTTTTTATTCCTTTTTCCCATCCACTCTCACTCCTATACTTACAGAATGGGGAAAAATAAAAGAGAGAGAGAAGTAGAGTTCCCAAGAAAACTCTTATTTACTAGAACCTCTTTAGATTTCATCTCTGTAAGTGATTCAGGAAGGACAATTAACTCTCTTGTGAATAATCCACACCATACATTTAACCAGAAGATGTTAATTTAGCCATAAACAATTCTCAGGATCACAGGCATGGGTTAAGTGAGTTAGTGTGTGCTTGCACAACACATGTTGACCCTAGCATATCATGCAAAGGTTACCAAGTGGTTTTTATTAATTTCTTGGACCTATATAACACTAATGTACAAAATCCAAGATGTATTCATTATTTGAAGACTACATATCCTATTTCATATACAGAAGATTGATGGGAGGATGAGGAATCACAACAAAGCCTATCTCAGAATTTATAATGCATACATAAATATGCTAATCATGCCCAATTATTGATTCATAGCCATTTCTGTTCCGTTCCAGTTCAGTTCAAACCTTTATTGTCAATGCACAACATGTGTACAATGAAATTGAATGAGCCTCCCTTGTGGCCATTGTTTTACAATGCTACAAAACAAAGAAGTCATTTCCAAGCTGGAAACTCTATCTATATTTACTGAGACAAACTCAGGGCATCCTTAGTTTTGGGGGAAGATCAAGATGGCAGACATGACCGTGTGATCAAAGCTTTTGGGATGGATATCACGTGTGCACGCTGCATGTACAGAATAGAATGGGACTTCCTTTTCACCGCTGTCGCTCTCTACCTTCTGCCCTTCGGACATTCTTCCAGTTCTCTGGGACTGCCTACAAAGAATTGGCTACTGTGCCTTCAGGAATTACTTAACAGATAGTAATGCAAGAACTGGACCTATTCCCAGCATACAAACAAAATGATAGACTGCATTTCAACCGCTAATTTCTGATTTTAAAATATTAAAAATGGATAACAACATCCTTTACTCTTTACTCTCTCTGTGCCTGTAACTGTCCTTAGCCCTGTACCATTGCTTCAATTTTTGAGGTGCTACTTTTACCTGGACTGACACAGGTCCTCCATATGCTGTGACCAGAGGTGCTATTCAGCCAGTTCCGACAGGTTCCATAGAACCGGTAGCGATAATTTGGAGAACCGGCAAATAGCACCTCTGATTGGCTGACCATGGCAAATACCACCTCTGATTGGCTGACCACATACCCACACCCACCAAGCCACGCCCACAGAACCGGTAGTAAAAAAAATTTGAATCCCACCACTGGCTGTGACATGAGTGTGACAATGTATTGGTATCTAACACCAAACCCCACCCACCCCCCAAACAACCTGCCTCTTAGCCTGGAGAGTTGAATTTTCGCATGCTAAACAGCTGCTTGAATGGTTCCAGAGTTTTGAACCAACAAGTGGATAGGTATTAAAAGTTATGCAGGACCCCATCTGGATCCATCAGAGGTTTAATCTTCTGAGCTTTCAGACTCATGCTGGAGCCTATCCACACATACACGCTCTGCTAGAGAGAGGTTCCCTCCAGCACAAGTCCAAAAACTCAGAAGATGAAACCTCTGGCCCCGGTGACTGATCCAGATGGGATCCTGCAACATGATCCTGGGACACATGTTTTCGCCTTCACTCATGAAAAGTTTTTTTAAAATAAATAAATAAATAAATAAAGCCGCCTTCATTTGTATTTCAGCATACTTCAGATTTAGATTCAAGGCAACGTGGTGGATCAGGAACCCTTCAAAGGCAGTGGCAGGCCCTAAAGACCGATTCAAATGTGCAGAGCCTCCCCTGTGCAAAAATCTTGGTGCTTCCCAGACTCCCTGTACCCTGTGCTACTATGCCTGCCTTGATATTCTTTGCTTTCAAGCTTAGGGCAGCCTTTCCCCTCCCCTTTCCCTGTTCATGACTGCCCACTTTCTCAAGTGCCTGCACTTGCAAGGGTGGTGTGCTACGGGTTCGCACGGGTTTGAGTGATCCTCTAGCTAAGATTCTATGCAGTTCGGTGAACCGTTAAATCCCATCCCTGGCTGGCCCCGCCCACCCTGTCCCGCCCCTCCCAGGAGTCCCCGTGTGGCCCATTTTGGATGTCAGGTAAGTACAGGGCCTGCACGGAAGCTCAGGGAGGGCAAAAAATGGGCCTCCCG
>JANHJO010003633.1:89932-103672 GCA_032468235.1 Pseudoxyrhopus heterurus | reverse complement strand
TTACTACTGGTTCTGTGGGCGTGGCTTGGTGGGTGTGGCTATGCAGTCAGCCAATGAGAGGTGGTATTTGCCACGGTCAGCCAATGAGAGGTGGTATTTACGGTTCTCCGAATTATCGCTACCGGTTCTCCAGAACCTGTCGGAACTGGCTGAACTCCACCTCTGACATTCAGATTGTAATATAAGAAAATTTGTAGCTGTAAATCAAGGATCTATTTTTAAGATAGATAAATCACGTTCAACACAGATATGAAAAAAATCTCAGAAACTTCAGTAATTTTCCTCTTTAATCTTAAAAGAAAGATAATGATTTATCTGAGAGGAATCTGAAAAGGAAAATAAAAAGGGTGGAATCTTTTTGGCACACTTAGAAGTTATTTAAAACCGTGTTAAAATAGAAACTGAAATAAAAATGTATATGACA
The DNA here is from genome assembly GCA_032468235.1 of Pseudoxyrhopus heterurus. Classification (NCBI taxonomy): domain Eukaryota; kingdom Metazoa; phylum Chordata; class Lepidosauria; order Squamata; genus Pseudoxyrhopus; species Pseudoxyrhopus heterurus. Next base: position 103,248 of record JANHJO010003633.1, on the reverse strand, counting down.
GTGACAGATTAGGGAAAGCATAAACAAGCCCAAGAGGATGTCAGTGTAGTTAATGAAGGGAATCAGAAAACTATAAAAGGTAAGATGGCAGACATTAAATGTATAAGCTAGTCCAAATGAGAACAGTAAAAAGACTAGCATAAAAATAGTCACAATTTTTTAATGATACAAGTGTAAAGCAAGGTATTAGCTGAAGACTTTGAGGAGTACCTTACTAAAATGATTGAAACAATTATTATTGTAAAGATAAAGTATGTGGGGCCTATGGCAATATGAATGCTTCCGTTCAGGTGTCAGTTCAGGGACCCTTCATTCCATTATTTATCCTTTGACAGTGTTCTGTATAGCTTTATGCTCAATCTTCATTCATATTTCACATACCCTGGGGCCCAGTCCTTATTGGCTGGTTTAAGTACTTATTTTCCTTGGAATATATTTTGTACTTCTGGCAGACTGGAAGAATCTTCTCAATTTTCAGTATTCAAATTTGCTTGTTCTTGTGACTAGGTTATGCCATTTTAGGAAGAACAATTCACAAACTGTAGTGTGTCCAGAGAAGACTGACCAAAATTCCAAGGGGACTGGAATTAAATACGTGAGGAGACATCAGCTATGACTAGTTTGGGGAAGGAAACCCTGAAGTGACATAAGAGAGGTTCTTTCAACTGCTGAGAGAGCTGTATGTAGAAGGCAAAGTAGACTTGTTCAATTTTCTTTTTCTGAATTAAGAAAGAAGCAATGGGTTTACAGTTGAAAGAAATAGACGTTTATGGTATACCTGGAAGCATTTCCTAATGTAAGACTGTTTCAGCAACAACACAGACTGCCTTTGCCTCCTCTCCCATGGAATTATTTAAAACAGAGGCTAGATAGCCATTTTGGAGGGTTGCCACAGTACATTAATATATTTTGAACTAGATATGGAACTGGAATAAAGAATCTCCAAGATCCTTTCCAGCCCTATATTTGTATGATTTGTATAATTCTATACAACTGTTGCCTGAAATTCAATGATATGGAGTTAATGGTATCTTTCATGCCACCAATACCACCACTGTCTATCATACAATGATATAATTATCTAAATATATGCCACATTTTCTGGGTCCTAGAAGCACCAATAGGGTACTAAGGCTATGGCATTATCTCCCATGCCCTTTGCCACCTTCCCAAACTCACTGCTACCTCCCATCAGTGTAGTTTAAACAGATGGAGAATATAGATAAAAGACATTGGTGTCTTTGTAGCTCTGACTATTAAAGGGTATTCCATTGATGTTGTCAGAGTAGCTACTAAGACTTTGTAAAAGAGGTGGCTAATGCATAGTTGACTACTGGGCCTGTGACAGGTTCTGCACAATCCTAGGACATTGTGTTGTTATAAAAATTAAATCACCCATGTGAATTAATATCACTCCCTGCCTTCCATATGGAGGAATACTTTTCCAACTAATGTGAGAATAACAATAGGTATTAATAGCTGTGCCTGTAATTGCTACCCATCATGCTTTCAGTGAATTCTGAATGTGTCAACAGGAATAATTAATGAAATAAAAATATCATTCTTTCCAGCACGCTGCACTTAAATCAATTTTCCATGATTTCAGTATTCAGTAACCAGCTCAATGGGGATATAAGTATTGGCTGTTCACAGAGAAATGGACTCAGATATTTGGCAGCAGTGAAGAAATGTTATCCCATTTCTTTTGCTCATTGCTTGGAAAAGTTCTGAATGAATTTATGAAACTTCAGAAAAACCACAATCTTGGGATGTTTTTGTTTAAAAGAAATTGATCTGTTCAGTTATTCTGCTTCTTCCTGTTTCATCTAACAGCTTGTCTTCTAAGCTATATTTTCAGAACAAGAAGTTTCAGATCTCATAGTCTTTGGGCAGGATGTATACACCTATTACCTGTTTCTTGTTTTCTGTCCATATTTTTCTTACTTTCTCCTTCCTCTCAAAAACCCGTTATTCTCAGCTATGGTTCATTGCAGATTGCCTGATAACAATTACAGGATTTCTTTTTGTTCTGTTTTGTTTTTCTTTAACAAACCAATCTATCAAACTACTAGGAGTCTTTGTGCAAAGAAAAAAAGGATTCATTTTCTACATAGGCTCCATAAAGAGATTCTTTTCTGATCTCTGATACCTATTAATTTATTATGACCAGCATTTAATAAAAAATTCAGCTTGATGTTTTAATTCCCTTGTACAGTAAGTATTGACAAATATTGAAGAATTCATAATTTGCTTGATTTTAGTAGATGTAATGCATGAAAATGGCAATTTCTCAATATTATTTATTTTTTTATTTATTCAATTTATATGCCTGCCCATCACAAACAACTAATTCATGGTGGCATACAATCATAAAGTCAAGTAAACATCAAATTACAATTACAATGTAAAAAAAAATTAAATGCACACAGCAGTCAAGAAACCATAATAATTCATGGGTATTAACATAATCAAGAAATAGAGCCCTTCACACAATCTGGATCCAGATCCAAGCACATAACTAGGTCTTCAAGGACCTACAAAAGACCAATAGGGTCAGAGTAATCTTAATCTTTGGAGGGGGAAAACTTCCAGAGACTAGGTGCATGCCTCCTGGTCCTCACCAAGCAATGTTCCTTGGTTGATGGGACCCTGAGCATGTCCATCCTGCCAGACTGGATTGGATAGGTAGAAACACCTGGGAACAGATAGTCCCTCTGATAATCCAGTTCCAAGCACTAAAGGGCTTTAAAAGTGACAATCAGAAACTTGAACTGCACTAGGAAACATGTTAGCAACCAAAGTAGATCAAGAAGCTGTAATGCTACATATGCCAAATAACTAATACTATTAACTACCCATGCAGCTGTATTCTGCACTAGGTGAAAAGTCCTCAATGATTTTCAAGGGCATCCCAACTACACTAATCCAAAAGGTGGGTCACAAGAGCATAAATGATAGTGAATGCAGCCTTCTGGTCCAGCACAAAGAGGAAAAAGGCCCTCTTAGCCACAGCTACCACCTGCTCTTCCAGCACAAGCTGTGTCCAAATGGGCCCCCAGATTGGACATCAATTCTCTCTAAGACAGTGCCACTCTGTCCAGGGTGAAAGGTAGAAAAACCTTGATACTGAAAGGCCCAAGAACCCAAAACCACTCAGTCTTGCTTGGATTGAACCAAAGCCCATTGCATTACAATCCAGGCTCTACAGCCTCCAGGCACTGAAACAGGATATCCATGGCATTGTTCAGTTTATAGACATTCAGTTTTATATCTGGGATGCAGATATAAAACTGGGTATCATCAGTTGTGATGGAAGGTAAACTGGATTCCCAAGAAGAAATCAGTGGGTTCCCAAGGAGCAAAGTTTAGAGAGTTTCTGTGGGAGGAAGAGCATTAAAGCAGCTTCTCCCTATAGTTCTCAAGAATATTTTTTTTAATGCTTTGGCAAGATTTCTGTTTATAAGCAAGGAATAATAAAGGAAACTGCTTAGAAGAATCTCAGTGTGACTTTCTTGGTTTTTAGAGCATACTGATGATACCTCACCCCAAACCATTGGATCACCTCACCGAATGGCCTCATGTAAATGTTAAATAAAAGGGAAAGAGAACTCTGCAGCCCCCCATAAAGTAGGGGTCATAGGTTGCATCTTTCTCCCCCATTAACATTGACTAGAACTAACCCTGGAAGAAGGAGGAGAAACAGTACAACACAAACCTTTCCATCTCAAACCCCAAAAACCAGTCCAGAAGGATACCATGATTAAGAAATATGTAGCAGACCTTCCAGAACAGCCCCAAGTTCTTTCTGGAACTCAATCAGTTCAGCATCTGGGGAAAGCTGACCTAATAGACCCAGCCTCCCTATGGAGGGTGTTAACACAAAAATATGAGGACCATGCAAAAGTAGAATGTATATTATCTAGTAAGGGAGACTTCTGCAGTAACATTTAATGGAAAGACCATTTTTCCAATATTAAATTTTCAGAACTGTGTTTCTGGTAGCAACCAGCTTCGGAAATGTACTTTTATTAATGTCTAACAATGAATACCATGGCATACCTAATCAGTGAGGACCGGAGTATTTAAGCCAGATGAAATTGAGCTCCTTGAAGCTATCACCAAATAGTGCTGACAATGACAGTTAGGACTTAACCTTTCCAACAATCCTGCTAGGAACTCTTAAAGTCTCAAAATTTCAAGCAAGCACTGTCAAACTTCATGCTGACAAGGAATACTGGGAGCTGTAGTGACATCATATCTGAAAGGCATACGGGTGCTGTAACTCTCTGTCTCAGTTGAATTTGTCCTTGTAGATATTTGGCACATATCCACAATAATTTGATCAGAGGAGAGTGTAGTATTGGCATGAGAGGGAATAAACTCTCTCATGAGTTGTGTTCTGATATTAGAACAACTGGTAAACCTGTCATCAATCCTACATATCAATGCTAAATAAATCACTTAAGTTGTATTTCTCAAATATTTAACTCCTGTAAGATTTCCTTTCTTCAGCTGTCTGATTCTTCAATACATAGAAAATCATTAACTTCTATGTAAATCTTCCATAGATTCCTTTGAGTTCACATTATGGGTTTTGAATTGACCTTATATATGCCTTGAAAATGTCCATTGGTGAAAATAAAGAGGAACATTTTTTTAAAAAAAACATAGTAAACACATGAGTGATCTAGCTTAATTGAATAATTGCTAAGATTAGCAGTAATGGTGGTTTTCTGGAAATTAATTTACTCAGCTGTTTGGATCACCAATGGCAGAAATTAGCTCAATGGTCAGATTTCAATTTTTCAGTTCAGATCTTTGAAATGTGTTGAACCATCAGCGTGTCTTTAAAAGTTTAAGTTTGGGTGTGAAGCAATGAAGAGAGATATAAAGAGGGTTTTTTTTAACTAAAATTAAGAATTTAACAATAATATTTTTAAAATATTGGTTTTTTTTAAATCTGCCTCTCCTCTTGATCTGGCAGTGAGTTCTACTGGATCCAATAGAACTTAAACCTGAACAGACATGGGCTTGTACTGTAGTACCAATTTCTTATGACCCTTTTTTCTGAGAAATTAGCAGCTGTTCTGAAGAAAGACTTGTTCTGCCATGTTCATAAATTTAATTCATATTGAAAAGTCAGTGCTACTGCATCTCATCTGTGTCACATATGTAAGTGAGAATGCCTAAATGATGGAGTTACTCCTCACTCAATTTGGAAATGAAATTGTCTCAGTTAAGGGGGAAAAAATCTGTCTCAGAAAGTTCTCTCTTGGCTTATAAAGTCTGTCTTCTGCCTTCAGATGATTAGATTATTCCTGGTTATTTAAGTTTTCAGAACCAGGACCAGCAGAAACCTTGAAAATGTGACAATACCATCAATTCCACCACCCCCATTTTTTTTCCAAAAAACAAAGAAGTTCTTTGTCTGAATAATAATAAAAATATCAAATTATTATAAGACATGATCAATTAAAGCTGATTTAATATATAGAAAGAAGTAAACAGTCTTGCTTGGGGAGATCAGATTATCTAGCAAATAGTTACTTCACTATGGAAAAAGTACTAGTCTCCTGAACAAATGTCTACCAAACACCCGAAACAGCTTTTGTATGCTAGTCAGCCTGATGATAAATGAAGCATGGGTAGAATTTCATTTTAAATTCCATGACAAAATACTGTTAGGAATGAAATTGTCTGAGGTTCATGGAAGATGCACAATTCCAAATTCCTACTAACAAAACTCAGTTGCTGTGTTCACATAGCATGCCACAACCAGGTGACTGCATCATATTATGGCTTGATGTAAGATTTGGTTCATACAAGTGCTAAGACATTGGCTTGATTCGCACAACATGTTAAACTCCCAAATGCCATTTTAACTTCTTTCAAAATGTTGACCATGACATTATACATTCTAAATAGTTTTATTCTACCCTTTAGCCAAAATAAATAAATAAATAAATAAATAAATAACACTGTAGTGTTGGAGTTTGCTGGATTCTTCTTAAGTATTCCCCCTTGGTGGTGAAGGTGATGTCCCTTTGGTTCAGGTGCAGCTGTATGGATAGCGCCTCTGATTGCCTGTTTCTCCTATAATATATGGCTCTGTGGATAATATATTGTTAGATTATTTTTTTTCCTCAAAAAGGATGGCAAGAGAGAAATGATTGAGGCTGCTGCACTCTTGAAATGTGCAACCTGCCTCGCCTCTTTTAAACGGCAGTGGAATAATGTCCTCTAAATTATATTCCCTTCAGTTATAGTGGCAAAGCTCATGCATTTCATACATCAAGAGATCTTGTGGAGCTTCCCTTGAGATTTCGTGATAGACTGTTGCATATCGAGGCGCATCTCTCCCCAGGAAATAATGACCCTGGCCATGGTAAAATATTTTATCAGTGCAGCATTATCTCGAGATAATGGCACTATTAATGCTTGTCACTGCTGTATGCTTCTTGTAATTTGGTTTGCTTTTTTACTGCTGTTCAGCACTCTGCAGAATCGCTTGGAGTTTATCACAGTCTCCCACAGTCGGGACTATTCTCTGTTCCAGGAGGCACTGTATAAACCTTCACACTGACACTGGCTTGTGGTATTTCTAAGCAAACTCTCCTTCCTTTTTGCCCCAGAACTTAGGTTTTGTTTCGGATATATTTTTTTAATGTATGTGATAATTAAGTCTCTCAACAAACCTCGTCCAAACTATATTTCCCAGATTCTTACTGTATACATGCTGTTTTCTTCCTTTATTGTTCATCTGATTGCATTGTCAGCTACTGAGAAGAAAAACATAAAGCAATATCTATTTAAAACAGTTAAGATAAGTTAAAAGCCTTTTTTAAAAGATGCATGTTAGTGGTTTCTTAAAAGGGGACAAAGAAGTGAAGCAATACCAAGAGAGAACTTATTGAGGCAGAATTTTTTTTCTCAATTGAGACAGTTTCATTTCCAAATTAAGCAGAGGGAGCCAGTTTGGTCTAATGATTAAGGCACCAGACTAGAAAAAGGAAGACTGTAAGTTCTAGTCCCACCTTAGCCATAAAGCCAGCTGGGTAACCAGGCCAGCACTCTCTCTCAGCCCAACTCACCTCACAGGGTTGTTGCTGTGAGGAAAATAGGAGGAGGAGGAAGGTGTGGTAGATGTATTGTCGAGCCCTGCTCACCATTATTGAGGGGCCCATGACTTACCACACCCACACAAAGCCATGAGCTTCACCTGGCCGTTCTCCCATCTTCCACTCTTGGGAAAGCCCCATGCAAGACCGCCGTTGGTTGGGGAAGCTCCGCACGGGACTATCGGATCTAAACCAGCACACCACTAATCAGCTATAAACCACCCGGCGCTACACACGAACGTGCTACAGGTAACACCGAGAGAAACTGGGTCACCGGATGGTGGTTACCGGGAGCGCATGGGCAGGGTGAGCTAGCAATGGGGGGAGGGCACAGGGAACGGCATAAAATGGTGCTGGAAGGCAGATGCTTCCAGCGCCGACTTTATCGAACTGAGGAGTTATCAGCGACTGTTAAAGTATTTCGTTTTGCAGTGTTGAAGTGAGGCACAGGGAACGCTAACAATAAAACAGAGTTGTTGGACCCTGCACGTTGCCTTATTCTTACCAACCTATGGAGGTTTAACATGTATTCACTACCTTAAGTTATTGGTAAAATAAAAAAAATAAATGAAATATTGGAAGTACTTAAGTAGCTAATTCATAATAATACAACACAAGCCAAGAACTAACTAGAATCACATGGCAAGAAGCCTGGCTTCAATCAAATAATTACACAACTGTAATTTTTTTTAAAGTAAATAGTGATGTAATTGTTATGAGTCAAAGAATAGAACATGCACATTTATGTGCAATGGATTGTCCCATTAAATTTATTGGAGTTTATTTAAATACTTCCTTTGTTTTAATAAAAAATATTTCGTTTCTTTACTGGTAACAGAAAACAAGGCCATCTTTTTAATAAGCCAAAAATATCTTCTAATAGAATATTGCGTGAAAGACTGTTCCAGGAGCACTTAATGGCTGGAGAGGAGACAAATGAGTGATATATGTATGTGTATTTGCACCTTGATTCTTTCCCATAAAGTTAAGAGGCCAAATGGCAGTGGCAGCTGTTATGGGGAACTTTTTTGCTTATTAGTCTTGTCCATGTATACCAGCATTTCTCCTCTTATTGGCAGCAGCTTTCTAATAGTTTCAGGAGGGCCTCTTTTTAACAAATGATGCCAGAGTCTGAACCTTGGACCTTCTTTATTCAAGTCATATGCCCTGCTAATCAGCTAGTCCCGCAATGTTATTAAATTTTAGACTAATGCTGCCAAAACAAGTGTAGTATCTGCACATGAGTGGCGTTTAATAGAGGTCAGTTCAAGTAAATTTGTCAACTGCTTAATTCTGGCATGTGTGTACAAATACTCTGAAGCAATAACCCAGAGAATGGGAGACTTGCAAAGGCATCAGGTCAATGCAGGAAATGCACTTTAAAAAGGACATGGTTGCAGCCACCATCAAAACTTTTTTGAGCTCCCCATCGAGCCCCCATGGATACCACTGGTTAGTTGGATGGTGCACTGATCTCTTATTTCCAATATTTCTCTGCATACTAAGCACGCCCTTAGATTTCTACTTTGTATGGAAAAGAAAGAGGACTCTACTACACAATTAATGTCCCATGTATGTATGGCAAGTTACAGTCTTCCAAGAATCATGATGTTAACATATACAGTATATTTGTCTATGTATGTCTGTATTAGCTACAGGTCCCTTTGGAGGGGTCAATCAAACTACATACATTTTTTATTTATCTTTGCAATGATTCTTTAAGTTGCTTAAACAATAAGAAGCTGGAGCCAAGGATAGTATATTCCCTAAATCCAGTGAGTAAATTTTCATCTGACATTAGACTTGTACTTGACATTTCATAATTTGGTCTGAAAGTTCCTGGGCGCATAATGTAAACATAATTATGTTCTCTTAACTTGATTCTTTCTGTTTTAAATTGTAAAAAAGTTGGTTTCGCATTGGCATTATTGCCATTGCATGAATTTTACTCAATTAAGTACAGCAGAAAAATTCAAAAATAAATATGTAAAGACATTTTCACCAAACCTTACAAATATTAGATAGAAATTCTATAACACATTGTAATAGAATCAGATCGATACACTCACACTCTTACACACACACACACACACACACACACACCAGGATATTAAATGCTTGTAGAAATCCACTATTATACCATCACTATGCTGCAATCTTGTAATCATTTTTTCTAGCTTGCATCCAGGAACAATCAGAAGTAACAAAAATTATATTATACACTATAAATAGATGAATGTAATGATAGTGACAACATAAGATTAAATGCAGTAGAATAGAAATTAGGTCCCATTTCCCCTATCCAAAATCAGTCCATGTTTGAAATAATTGCTTAACACCACTAAGATACTGAGTCAAAGTTATTTCAAAATTGAGTTTATATATATATTAGACAATAGCTATGCTAGATGTACTACAGTAAGCAGGACCTCTGCAAGGATGCATAGGAGATAAATGATAATGCATTGTAAAATAATATCATTCCAGAAACAAAATGAATATATATATATATTCATTGAATGTGTGTGTGTGTGTGTGTATGTATACACACACACACATTCAATACAAAATGAGTGGTGCAAAGAGCCATGGAAAGATACATCCTTGGCATTACAAGACAAGACAGGATTAGAGAACAAATGAAAGTATATGATATCATCAAGAGAGTAAAAGAATTGAAATGGAAATGGGTTGGTCAAGTTGCAAGAAGAACTGATGACAGATGGACCAAGGCAGTCATAGAATGGATCCCACTTGATAAAAAGCATCCATGAAAGAGACCTAAAACAAGATGGATCTATGACATCAGAAGTATTTCGGTATTCCTCCTTCCCTCCCTCCTCTTCCTCCCTTTTATCCCCATTGAGATCTGTCACATTCATCCTTCTTATGAAAACAGCTGCACCTTTATTATCAAAATCAAGCAGGCAAAAGAACAAAATTAATTTGATAGACATTTGAACTGGACAAAAAAAGCTATTAAAAGGGAGTAGATGTCAGGGAAAAAAAAATATGTCAACCTTAATTCAGTCCCACAAATATGACTGAGTTCACAGAAATTGAAACCGAGCAACAAACATTAAAAATCTCATACATTGGATTTTTACAAGTCATTTACCTTTATGTTTATGAATACGCAAGCTTTGCATATTCATTGCAAGCTTTGGTGAGTTCTTACAAAAAAGTGAAGCAAAAAAACAACAACCCTCACTTATCATTATGTTTTAGAGAAATAAAAAGAATCACTTTCCTGCAACCTGACAATCTTCATCACACAATCATTTTGGATACACAATCAACAATGGTTAGAACACAGATGGAATTAACCTGAAAAGGTTTCAGCACATAAAGTGCTTTAAAGTTGTCTTCCCTCTTTTCATTTTTAGGAAATGAATCTTGACTCAGTGGATGTATTACCTGGCCTTGGTTATGAACTAGTTTGAAAATTTAGGCAAAACAAAACAAAACAAACAACAACAATAACAACAACAACAACAGCAACAAAACAGAGAGTGAGCAACCTTTTGATGTCTGGGGGATACATTTCATAAAATCATTTTGTGCAAAGCTGAGGGCTATAAAGGACATTATAGTAATGTGAAGACATCAGCAGGGTGACATTTTGAAATATTCCACATTTTTGAAGCTTCTTTCAAGGTAAATAAATGCATTAAATCTATTGGAGGAATAACCACCATATTTATGTCATGGGCTCAAACCCACAGACAATTGCAATATAGTTATTTGAATGGTGCAGATTTGGTTAAACATAACAAAGGGAATGAGGCACACACAGAGTGAGAGTCCTACTGACGTGTTTTAGATATAATTTTTTTTTGAACTAGTATGAATATTAATGCTTCTTCAGTTGCACTATGATTCTTTTACCTTGGAATTCCAAATATATATTTCTTTCCATAAAATGAATCAAGCAGAAATGGAGATTGTTTCCAGTTTACATCAGGAAAGGGAAAAGATCAAGAAACATAAATCAAAAGTCACTTCGGATACATAGGCCCAATTGAATTTTTTTTGCTAATGGTTGGAAATCCGCATGCAATTCTAAAACATAAAAGGCTCTGTATTATGTTTTATGAATGAGACCAAATACATGCAGTATGAAGTTGTGGACAGAATATAATTGCCTATCTCTGAAGCTTTATTTGAGATTTTTACCCAGTGAATTCCTATAATTGAAGAGATAACTGTTTTGCATTTTCAGCCATGTTTTACCTCTCAACAGTCATTACTGCTTATTAAAAATATTTGATATTACATATAAAAAGGTTTTAATGCAGAGAAACAAAGGAAAAAAAATTAAATACAAACTAAAAAAAGAGTTTTTTTTTAAAAAAAATCCAAATTTGGAATTACTGGTTGTTTTAATTTTTAGATAAGATAACATTCAGTTTTGAACATATAAAGCAGTGTTTTTTAAAATTTGGCAACTTTAAGACTTCAACTGCTGACTGGGCAATTGTGGGAGTTGGAATCCAACCATCTTAATCTTGCCAAGTTTGAGAAACACACTAATATATAATAATATTGGTTGTAGTTTCCATTATGTTGATGGTTGCCAATTCACAAGCAAAGAATGAACATATCCCATTGCTCCCAGATTTTAAATCCTTGGTATCATTTTCTGACTACATTAAAAAAAAAAAAATCTTTGCTACCATCCTCAATAAATACAATGTTCTTCACACGTTGAGAAATTCTGCACTGTCAGGTTATAACTCAACATGACATTGACAATCTTTAAAAAAAATCCTCTTCTCATTAACATATTAAGAAATTTAGGAATATTAAATCAAAATGCAACAATAGTGACACAATCCCATATCATACATGTGACTAGCCCCTTCATCAGTTTACCTTTGAAGGATTGTATACAACAGCAAATACTTCCTGAACATTGTTCACGTTGAAGAATCTTGAAGAATACTTTCCTGAATTAGATTTAAGAACAAAATTATTTTTACTGAAAGGAATTTTCATTCTTGAAAAGACAGCTGTTTTTCAATTTGAATAAGATCATATTTTAAGGATATTTGATGATTCACCTTTCCCTAGTTACCTTTGTCTGTCCCATCAGATCCATCAGGAGAGGCATGCTATGGATCTTATCTACCAAGGAATGTCATCTTTTCTACCAAAGTGCCCTTCCTTTGAGACATCATTCCCCCAGAACCTAAACTGGCCTCTACCTTCTAGAGCAGCTAAATGAATGAATGATTGAATGAATGGATTTTCAACTATCATTATTATTTAAACATTTTAATGTTTACAATGTTCAAGTCCCATCTGCTGCTTATCACTCTTTTTCCTAGGACAACTCCATTAATCCCTCCCAATATTTTTCTATATCCCAAATCCATTAAGCATGCTCAATCCTTTCGAAAGGTTTTTTTTTGTCTGATTGTCCTTTGCTGTGTTTATTAGTATAACTTTTGTTGCTGTTATTTCTGCAACCTTATCTTCCTAAGCCTTCTAATACATTTAGCTACTTCAGGACCCACCCATGGAAATGAGGAAAATTTATTTATGTATTTATTTATTGTTGGCATTTATAGGCCGTCCCACTCCCGAAGGACTCTGGGCGGCTTACAACACACCAATGTTAGCATAAAGTTAGAAGGTGTATGAGGCTATGTCTTGCAGCCGTTTTTCTCAAATCCTTATTTTTAGTCTTTGCAATAGCAAGATTTTAGGAACTCTATACCTTTAACATTACTTAAAGTTGCTAGAGGATGGTGGTTCATGTTTTAAATATTATTAAACCAATGGCTGCATTCTTAGACCTGTTTTCCTGTGTGGACTCACTATTGTATAAGACGATACCAAGCTGAAGGAGAATCAGCAGCCACAGATAATATGCATTGTATCACATTTGTATTTTGCACAAATGGATACAGCAGGAATGAACAGCAAGAAATATCCCAAAGCAGCAACTCCAGTTTAGGCATTGTCATGATGTGCTAATATGAAATTAAAGGAGGTTTAATTTAAAACTAAACTAAATTTCTCCAAGTTGGTGTCTGTGACATAAAAATAAATTATACTGAGTAAACAGACATAGGGTTCCACTGTACATATATTTATTTATTTATTTATTTTGTAAAAAAACATATATAGTTATATAAAAGTGGAAAAAACATAGAACATGAACAAGAATTATATATAAGTAATTAAGGGTAA